>JAVJIF010016139.1:0-97574 GCA_038442645.1 Agave tequilana
GCTTATCTAAAAGATTCGCGATATAACTCGGAAGACGTTTCAAATACCACACATGAGTTACTGGACATGCGAGTTTGATGTATCCCATTTGATATCTTCGTATCTGAGAATCAACAAATTCCACCCCGCATTCTTCACAAAATTTCGGGTCCTCTTTTTCAGCTCCGATCACTCGATAATTTCCACAAGCACAAATTCCACTTTTTATGGGTCCAGAGATTCTTTCACAAAACAATCCATCTTTTTCCGGTTTATTGGTTTTATAATGAAAAGTATAGGGTTTTGTCACCTCTCCAACTATCTCTCCATTGGGTAGGGTTTTGTTGGCCCAAGCCCTTATTTGTTGAGGAGACACTGGTCCAATTCGAAGTTGTTGATGTTTATATCGGTCGATCATAGAATAGAAATTCTGATTCATTCAGATCAAACTTCCTTCCTATTAATCTGGAAGTTCTTCTCAGATACAAGGAAATGATTCAGTTCCAGAGCCAAGGATCGTAGTTCTCGAACGAGCAATCGAAAAGATTCTGGAGCATCTTCAGGGTTAGATACTCTTCCTCCAATAATCGTAGCACCAAGTAATTCTTGACGAGCTCTAATATGATCAGATTTATAAGTAAGCATCTCTTGTAAAATATGAGCAACACCAAATCCCTCTAGAGCCCAAACTTCCATTTCTCCTACTCGTTGTCCCCCCTGCTTGGCCCTTCCTCTAAGGGGTTGTTGTGTAACAAGTGCGTAATGTCCACTCGAACGTCCATGGATTTTATCATCAACTTGATGAATTAATTTTAGGATATAGGACTTGCCTTGATAGAAAGTTTTATTATACTATGATTGCGACTAGTGTCGCAGTCGTTATATAAAATTGAAAGTTATATTATATTATGTCTGCGATCATGGTCGCAATGTTCGAAAGTTTTTTTATACTATGATTGCGACTATGATCGCAGACTTTGTAAAACGGTCAGAATTTTGTTACATAAGGCATGTGAAAAAAGACAGCGTCTGTCGTCGGAGTGCTGAAAGATATCATGTTTCGTCTATTATGAATTTTTTGTGTTTAAGGAATGCGAAATAATTAACCATTGTATTTCATTATTTTTTTACACTGTGCATTTGTAATAGAAAAATCAATATATGGTTGCCCCACATTAAATTTCATTTTTCTATTCATTTCAGTTTCTTTTATTAAACCTATATGAGTTGAAAATAACACAAAATAAAATAATATAAAAAATAAATAAAAAACAATAGTTTTTTTATGTTTCAAACATGTTTTTTTACTTTTCAATGATGCTGTTTATTTCACATTATCTTGATCCAAATTTTTTCTATTATATTTTCGATGTAGTAGAATTAGGATTTTATAACTGTAGATATATCCAACTGAAAATTCTTTAGGTAAATTTTGTTTGTGGATGAGTTTATGCTAGTTTAGAAGTAAAAAAGGGGTATTTTTGTCAATTTGATTCACGATTCTTTAGGCGGGTTTTTTTTGATTTTTTTGGCGCCTACACTTTGCGACGGACATGTGGCATATTCTCAGCCACGTCACCGCCGGCTGCGACCCTTATTTCATCATAATGCGATCAGGGTCGCAGTATCCTATTAAGCTAACTTATTAGAACAGATCGCGCCGCAGGCCCCAAAAAAAGAGAGAAGGGATGACAACACTGCGACATCTGTCACAGTGTTGTAAAAAAAAGTAATCTTAAAAACAAAACGGACGTTAATAAATTTTTTAAAAAATATTTTATTCACAGACTATGACGTAGGTCGCAATAACATATTAAGTTAATATAAGAAACTATGACCCAAATCGACCAAGTGGAATAAAAAAAAATACTATGACCTTGGTCTCAGTGTTAAAAAAAATTTAAAAATTAAAAAAATTGCTCTAATAAGATCGTTAATTCCTATTTTCTTTTCCTCTTAAAATATGACTTTGATCAGAGTTTCAGGGTAGAAAAATTAAAAATTATTGTTTCAAAATGCATAAATAGATTTAATTTTGATTCTTCTTTAAAACAAAAAGTGACTTTTTTACTTTTAATTGCGACCATGGTCGCAAGCTTTTAAAATTAAAAATTTAAAAAAGTATTTTTAAAAAGCCAAGATTGTTGAAAAATTTAAAATAAATTAAAAATTTGTCGGAAAAATTTAATATTATTTCTTCTTTAGAATAAAAAATCAAAACTGAATTAAAAAAAAATCAGTGCAAGAGTCACTTTCGAATCAAAGTTAAATTAAATAAGGGATTTTTTTAAAATAACAAAAAAAATTTAAATCACAACTGAAAAATCAAAATATGAAGGGCTACAGAACCCAAAAAATTATGTTATTTAGGTTTTCCCTTTACCTTTTTTCCGCGGATGATTTCTTGGGCGCCATCTTGATCAAATCTTTGTTTTAAAAAAAAAACAAATTTTTGAACGGAGTTGTTTGGAAAGTTTAGGAATTTAAAATACTAAATGTTTTCGAATTGATGAACTAAAAATTCAGATCTGCAATTTTTTTGGAAGGAACGATTTTACAGACAGTAAAAAGTTGTAAGGGAGGGTATGTTAGTCAAAACAATTATTGAAGTGACTGATGGCTTATTCGAGCGGGATTTTTTATTTTTGTCCGCCAAATTATTTTACAAATGCGTGGCTATTATGTTGCTACGTCCCGTCGGCTGAGAAACTCTCTCAGCTGGCGGCTGAGGTACAGAAACCCCATATATATATATATACACACACACACACACACACACACACACACACACACACACACACAGAGAGAAAATATATATCAACTGACAGCTGAGAGTGTCTCTCAGCCGGCGGTGACGTGGCACAATATGTGCCATATGATTCGACAATGTTAATGGCGCCCTCGCTTTCAGAAATAATTAAAATTACTAAAAGACTCTACCGTGCAAAAAGACAACTTTCTTGGGATGATGTTTTAGTTTTATATTCTTCATTATTATTTTTCCTTTTTTATATGTCTATCTTTCTCTGTCTTCGCGCGCTGTCAGATCTAGATTAGTTGATTCATAGAGATCATCGTTCTAAAAATGCAGAAACATTAAAAACATATGTCCACATTAAACAAAGCCTACGATCGCAGTATTTATAAATAACTTTATTAATAAAAAGACTGCGACCTTGGTCGCAACAATCGTAAATAAGTTATATAATACTACGACCAAGGTCACAGAGTCATAAAACAAAACTTTTTAAAAGGACTGCTGCTGCATAAGACTGCGACCAATGTCGGAATCTTCTAATCATTTTAATTACTTAACTTACGAGACCTTGGTCAATGTTTCAATTGACCGCGACCCTTGTTTCAGAAGAATGAGACTAAGGTCGCAGTATCCTATTTAGATTACTTAATAATATACTGCGACCAAGGTCGCAGTGTTATCGAACAAAACATTCTCAGAGACTGCTGTTACATAAGAGCGGTCGCAGTCTTCTAATCATCTTAATTAGTTAACTTACGATACTAGATCACTGCTTCATTAACTACGACTCTTGTTTCATAAGACTGTGACCACGAACGCAATATCCTATTTAGCTTAACAAGGTCAAAAAAGAATGCACCCCTGGTCAGAAAAAATAATTAAAAAAACATCCACACTGCGACCAAGGTCGCACTGTAAAACAAACATAATTTTAAAAAAAAATGAAAATGATGTTAAAAATTTTAAATCCAAAAAATTTACCTTTCAGAAACTGCGACTTCGATCCCACTTTCAGAAAATAATTTTTTTTAAAATAAACTGTTTCAAATCACAGTAATAGATTTATATTTTGATTAAAACATATTACAAAACAAAATTTGAACATTAATGCGACCATGGTCGCTTTCTTTTAAAATAAATTAATCTTATAAATTATTTTATGAAATTAGAAGATTCAAAAATTAAATAAAAAAAATCTCATTTTTAATTCAAAATTTCAGTGGAATTGTAATTTTTAGAATTAAATTCAACCCTGAAATCAAAAATATTTTAGGGATTAGAGACCTATCTGAAGCGAAATGAAATTAAAAAGTTGAAAAAAACCTTTAAAAAACAAAATTTTGAAAATTATTTTGAAAAATCAAAAAATTTACAAGATTGCGACCAATAATCTAGGGTTTTCACGGTTTTTTACCTTTTTCGGCAGTTGCTTTCTTGCTTGACATTTTGATCAGATCTTTGTTTTATAAATTAAATTTTTGATGTGAATGATTCAGAAATTTTGTAACCAAGATCTGTAAATTTTTATTTTGCAAAAACTCAAATTTTCAGATCTGTAATTTTTTAGGTGGAGGAACAGTTGTAACCAGGTAAAAAGTGAAACTGAAGGTATTTTAGTCATTCGATAGCGGAAGAGTGTGGAGGGTCTTTTCGAGTAAGATGTTTTATCTTTTAGTGTCAAAAATTTCGATATTTCTACGGCTGATATGAAGCCACGTCATGCCGGCTGAGAAACTCAGCTGAGGTACAGAAACCCTATGTATGTATATATTGTATTGTATTGTATTGTATTGGATTAAGCAATCTAGATACTCTTTTGAGTATCGCCAAATTTTCATGTTTCTTAAGATCAAGTGGCCTTTTACTTTGTTTGAATATCAGAATCAATCGTTAGCTTGGTTGATTGTTGCTGTCGTTTTGTCATTTATAATCATGTCAGTATAGGATTTGGGATATATCCTGTTAGCATGGGATGTTTATGCGATCTAGTGTTTGCCTTTGAAACAAGTGGAAACACTTACGCGGAACTGTACTGTTTTATGTTCTTTTTAAGGATAAATTTTATGAAACATATCAAAAATTTTATCAAAAATTTTATGAAACATATCAAAAATTTTATCAACTATATGATCTTGACGGGGGCCTGGCTTGTGAGGAAGGAGGACCGATGTCCATCAGGCAATAAATTGACTGCAGTGCAGTTAAATTTACTGTAGTTAAGTTTTCTAACTTCAAAAATTAAGCCTAAGGTTTGATATGAGTGCTGATAAATACCCTGGTCCAGATGGCTTTTCTATGTTGTTCTGTCAGCATTTCTGGTCTTTTCTTGAAACAAACCTATTATGTTTTTTCTCTGATCTTTACAATGGGTCATCTAATCTGGACAGGATCAATTATGCTGTTGTTGCCCTTATTCCCAAAGTTGAGTGGGCCAATTTGGTTAATAATTTCAGGCCAATCAGTTTGCTTAATTGCATTTGCAAAATTTTCCCTAAGGTCCCTGCAAACGGATTAGGACCTTTTTTGGAGTTCTCTTGTTCATGAAGCTACTCTGCTTTTCAAGCTAGCAAAAGCTCCCTTGATTCCATAGCTGTTGCATCAGAAATCATCCATTCTTGTTCTAAAAGAAAAGCTGAGTTCTCTTTATTCAAAATTTACTTAGAAAATGCTTTGATTGTATTGACTTCAATTTCATTCTTGATCTTCTGAAGGATTTCTATGATCTTTGCCTCCTCTGAATCCAGCATTCTTGTCAATGGTTCTAAGACTAAATCATCAATTGCAAAAGGGGTCTCAAGGAGGGAGATCCTGTGTCTCCCATGCTATTCATTCTTGCTGTGGGTCCTCCAGAGAATGTTATCTCTGGGGATTGAAACTGGTCATCTCACTGATCTCAACTTCAGAGGTGCTTTGAAAAGTGTTAGATCTTTACAATTTACTGATGACACTCTTATTTTCTTGTAAAGCCAACAGATTTGATATTTCCAATCTTAAGCTTATCCTCTATCTTTTTGAAGGCATTTCTGGTCTCAGTATCAACTTTACTTTAAAGTTTTCTGGTTTACTTTGGCAAATATCCTAGTAGGGGCATTACTCTCACAAGTATTCTCAATTGCTCTCATAAATCTTTCCCCTTCAAATATCTTGGCCTACCTCTTAAAATTTCCTAACTAAAATTCCAAACTTGTTTGAAGAGATTGGCAACCACTTCAGATAAGTTTCATCATAAACTTTCCTGTTGGAAGGAAGTTCTCTTTTTATGGGGGGGGACTGGTTCTTGTTAACTCTGTCCTTTCTTCACTCCCTCTATACTATCTTTCTTTCTTCAAGCCTCCCTCATTGCTTATCAAAAAGATTGATTCTACCAGAAATAGTTTCCTCTGGAGAGGTGATAAAAAAGATACCCTCTCTTTCCACCATTTAGTCAATTGGGAGACTGTTTGCCTTTCCAAAGCTGAGGGAGGTCTTGGTGTATTAAATCTGAAAAACTTCAATTTCTCTCCTCTCTTCAAGTGGTTGTGGAAAGCATTGACTAGGGATTCTCCATCTGGCAAAGTTCTGGCTTCTCACCTTTTAATCATGTGAAGTTAGACAATCTAATTCATGATTTTGGAATGATATCTTGTCAATCAAGGATGCCTTCTGGCATAACATCATTTGGAAGTTGGGAGATGGTTCTAAAATCAGATTTTGGCTGGACAAGTGGTTAGGGCACTCCATTTGTCAAGCTGTTCATCGTAATCTTTTCAGCCTTGTCCCTAATCAACAAGCTTTGGTTCAGTCTCAAGGACTTGGTAGAAGTGGTGTCTCGTCTTGGCATTTATTGACTAGAGACCCATGGGTTCGTCTCTTTTAGACAAGAATGCTTTGATTCTGTCTCTTTCTAATATCTTACCTGTTTCTGATTCTTCTGATCACCCTATTTGGACTCAAAATAAGACTGATTTATTCTCTGTTAAGTCTGTTATGTCTTAATAACAGAGGAATGTATTCTCCCTTTAACTCTGTTATTTGGAAATTCATTGCTCCTTTAAAGGTCAAAATCTTTAGTGTGTTGCTTCTGAAAGAAAAGCTTCATACTTAAGAGCTCATCAAAAAGAAATGGGTGGGTGATCCTCAATGCATATTCTCTCAATGCTATTGAAAACAGAGATCATCATTTTTCTCCTTTGCCCTTTTGCTCAAGTGCTCTGGTTATCATGTAGTATCTTCTTTCATTCTCCTCTCCTCCCCTCTACTATTAATCAGTTATTCACTGACAGGGCTAGTATTCAGAAACAGTTTAGAACTTTGAGGTGCACCATTGCTATTGCTGTGTGCTGGTTGGCTTCTTTGGCGTGAAAGGAACCTGAGGCTCTTTGAAAACACTGCAAATAGTTGTGAATCTCTATTTGCTAGTGTGGTGTTTTATGTTAACTTTTGGACGGGGCCAGATGCTACAAAAATGAAAAAAAATATCCTTTCAATAGTTGAGCTTCTCCACTTTCCTACTGTCTGGCAAGTAGATGGCAGTTTGTTGAACTAAGAAGACTTTGGATGTAATTCAGTTTGATTGAGAGTTTACAGGCTTCTACTGGTGATGGTATTAAGCCTGCCATAGAACAACTTTTGTATTTTGTTCTTTTGTTTTTATCAAACTGTATTTAGCTTGTAACTCCTATGTTGGAGATGTAGCTTTTTTACAACTTTCCTTTTGGGGTCCTAGTGTTTCCATGTATTCGCTAGTAGACGGCTGATTTTGGCCTCTCTTTGTATCCATGCTGTGGCAGGACTGTAAATGGTACCCAAAAACCTGATAACCCGGCGATCTTTTATTAACGGATCGGGTTCGGATCTAAAGATTAAACCCGAAATCTTTATCGAGTCAGGTTCGGATATTACTATTTCAAACCCGAAACTCGATAACAAACCCAAAAAGAGAGTAAATATTATAAAATGGTACTTATCATCATATATTTCATTATATTTAAATTAATAAATTATAAAAATGAGAACTTGATCATGTTATTATAAAAGCAAAGTATATAAATTTTCATTTTGCATTTAATAAAATTGAAATACACTTTAAAAAATAACTTTAATATACTTATTTAAAATTCGAATCCGACACGAACCTGATAAGAAATAAGAGACTCCGGCCCGAACCGGAATCCGAACCCGAATTCCTTATCGAGCACGAATTTGACTCGAATCTGACCCGTTTACACCCTAATGCTGTGCGGTTAGTGATGACTAGGTCCGCTCATTCTCGTGGATGCTAAGAAGAGGGGAAGTTTAATTACGTAACATATTCAGATGGAAATTACTTAGACTGCCTCTATTGTTGTAATCCATGCATTTACCGCACTTATAAATACACACACGCGCGTGCGCGCACACCCACACACACACACACACACATATCTATACACACACATATGTATACATATACATCTATATATACATATATATGTACATATACATATATGTACTTATACATATATGTACATACATATATATGTACATATATATATATACATACATATATATGTACCTATATATATATATATATATATATATATATATATATGTACATATATATATATATATATATATATATGTACATATATATATATATATATATATATGTACATATATATATATATATATATATATATATATATATATATATGTACATATATATATATATATGAGAAAAATGTATATCAGCCGACGGCTGAGAGACTCTCTCAGCCTGCGGTGACGTGGCTCAATATTTGTCACCACACTAACTTGCGGCCCGCTTATAGGAAGAAGTTAAATTACTAAATACCCCTTATGAAAAGCTACTATTTGGGTAACTTCCATTATTGTTTTTTATTATTTCCCTACAAGGCAATTTTTTGAACGCTCGTTGTCAGATTTAGGTTATTTTTTATTATTATTTTTCCCCTTTTTTTTGCCGCTCTTTATAAGATTTAGGTTATTGTTTATTATTTTTTCCCCACTATTTCCATACCTCTCTTTGTCAGATTTAGGTTCTCCTTTTTCAGCCTGCGATAAATTTTTTTTCTGAAAATATCATTTTTTAGAGCAAATTTTTATCCTTTTTATTTAATGTCGACGTCTGAGCATTCTAATTCCCCTGCCAATTCTGGTCGCAGTCGTAAGCGCTCTCTATCTGGCGATCTAAATAAGGAGGATATATCATCTGGTTCAACTTTCTCTCAAAATATTGAAAATATTGAAGGGTTGACATCTTTGTATGCCGATCAACAGGTTTTAATTGTGTCAATTTTTTTCCCGCAATTTCTTAAATATAAAATTTTTATCTTTAGTATATATGGTACTGTGACCTATAATCACTTATTTTAAAGTTTCAGAAATGCGACCACGATCGCAATCTTATTTGAAAATAATCTCCGGCTGTGAAATCTTTTTTTTTTGTGACTGCGACCTAAGTCGCATTCCTTGTTCGACGTATAATTTGTTTTACGGAATAGAATAATCACTTATTTTAATCTTTTTAGAACAGCGATCACGGTCGCAATTTGTTTTTTTTTTGACTGCGACCCAAGTCGCATTCTTTGTTGTCATAATTCTTACACGTTTCTATGTGAATTATATCCATTTTATATATTTATTAGATTGTTGCACAGTTATTATTCTGTTGTTTTAAAAAATATGCTCATATGGATAACTGCGACTACGGTCGTAGTCTTTAGTAAGAAGTAATATTCATCTAATTATTTTAGAAATTATATTTTAGACGTGTGATATGTAAAAAAATATCTTCTTGTTGCTTCACAAATTTTTTAGAAATTATATTTTAGACGTGTGATATGTAAAAAAATATTTATATTTATGTAGTTCCTCTAATTGTTTTTGTAGGATATGAATGCACATGGAGAAATGTCTGGAAGCTCAAATAATTTTTTAGGAAAACAGTTTCTCACGAATGTGGAAGCATACAATTTCTACAATTCTTATGTAAGGAACAGAGGTTTTGGTGTGAGAAGAAAAGGAATAGATAAGTCACGGAAGCCTCCTCATGAAGTTATTTGCAGAAAATTTTGCTGCAACAAGGAAGGTGTGAAGAAGTTGTGTGACAAAAGATAAGAGGGTTTTACAGTGCATCGTCGAATTGACACTAGAATAGCGTGTCCTGCTGAGATGCATGTTCGTCTTCGTTTTTTTTGAACAAAGATATTGAGTTGTCACAAAATTTGTTGATTCTCATTCACATGAATTGTCAAGCCCGGATAAGGTACATCACCATTACTCTCACTAGACTCATCGTTCGAAGATTAGCAGAAGCATTATGAGCAATTTGGTTGATGTGGGAATGCGCCCTTCAAATATTTCCCGTGTTGTGAATGCAATGAGCCAGGGAGAAGGCTGTGAAGAAGTGAGCCCACAACAAGTTATTGATTTTACTCGTCAACGTAGAAATAATATTGGTCATGAGTTTATTGCTATTATCAAATATTTTCAAGAGAAAGCCGAGACCGATCTAGAATTTTTCTTTGCAAGTGAAGTCCGATAACGCGGGCACACTTAGAAGCATTTTTTGGGCTGATGGAAGAGCTATTTCCTCATATTTGAAGTTTTATGATGTGACTGTTTTTGACACAACATACAGGACTAATCACTTGAGCTTGCCATTTGCTCCAATCACTGGAGTAAATCATCATCGGCAGTCAATTTTGTTCGGATGTGCATTGCTTGTTGATGAGCAGAGGGATACGTTTGTGTGGCTATTCCAAAAATGGCTCAAGTGCATGCATGGAGTTAAACCAAAGTTGATTATTACTGATCAGGATGCCCAGATTGGTGACGCCATCAAGATTGTTTTTTCAACTACTCGGCACTGGTTTTGTTTCTGGCATGTATGGTAACATATTGCCGAGCAACAAATATCGATGACAAACAAGTATGGAGAAGAAATGGTCTCTGATTTCCATGATTGGTACACCTCTCGTGATATAAGCACATGCGAGGAGCGATGGCGTTTGATGAATGAAAAATATCATTTAGAAGAAGAAGACAGTTGGTTGTTGAAGATGCACAGACTACGTGGACATTGGGTTGATGCATATCTCAAGGATGTTTTCTGTGCTGGAATGACAACCAGTTAGAGGTCTGAGAGTATTAATTCCTTCTTTGATGGTTTTATTAATGCAAACACAAAACTAGTGGAATTATTCACCAATATGATAAAGCTGTTGCTGCCCGTCGTACCTTTGAATCTCAACAAGATTTTCGGGGTTTGAATTCTGTGCTCAACTGTACATCGAATCCATATGAGATACAGGTTTCGAAATTGTATACACCGAAGATTTTTCAGTTGTTCCAAAAGGAATGGGCAGTTGTAATGACACTGTTTTCAGAAGAGTTGGAACATGACAAACCTGGATCAAAATATTTGGTTGGTGATTTTTCAGAATCAAAAAGACAGCTGGGAAAATGTCAGTTATAATAAGCGTGAGGAACTTCATGTTTCTTATAGTTGCTCGTTATTTGAAACAGAGGGTATCCTATGTAGACATATTCTGTGTATTTTATGGCGCAATCACGTTACACATATACCGGAATCATATATACTTCAGAGATGGAGGTTGGATGCTCTTTACAAAAACGTTGTAATTGAAAATGGCAGCAGGCCTTTTCCCAGTCAAGGCACTCCATGGACGGCTAGATTGTGGACAATTCGTTCAAAATTTAATACAATTCTTGAGATGGTTGCTGATTCTGATATCCATATTTCAAAGTTGGACACAGTTTTGGAAAGATTTGCCGAAGAAACCACTAGTGAATACAGAGCCATGTCAGGAAATTTTCAGTCATCACAGCCTAAAACTACAGTTGGTTCCAGTGGATCCGTTGTCGTTCTGCGAGATGGTGAAGAATTGAATATACGTGATCCAATTGGTCCTGTACCAACCAAGGGGAGGCCTAGGCTGCATCCAGGCTTAAGTCTGGTTTTGAAGATTCTATATATCAGAAGGAAGTTAAGCATCGAAGATGTGGTAACTGTCAAGAGCTGGGCCATTACAGGACTGGTTGTCCGTTACTGGTAATACATTAAACCTGTTAAACAATTTTTTATAATGATATATGTTTAAAATTCTTACTATTCTTTTTTTAATGGTAGAAGAAGTAGGGTTGGTTTCCGTCCATCTTCAAGGAATAAAGTCTTCATTTTTTTCATAAACTGCGACCAGGGTCGCACAGTGTAGAGAGATTCATGTCGCAGTCTGCCACTGGCGTGTCATTATAATTAGATTTTATTCTCATTTTTTGATTTCTACTGTACTATTTTTGTAATTAGTTGTATTTAAAGTTTTACTGTTACAAAATTCTCCTATATAGTTTAATTTTTGTTTACTATAACGTAGACAGCGACTTTGGTCGCAGTGTACGTGGTTAATTGCGACCGTGGTCGCAGTGTTCCTATCTCGCTGAAATTGAATTATTGCTTTTAAAATTGCCCCCGTCTCTTGGTATATTATTGTAACATCTGAATATAGTTGAAGATTCTGCGCACTATTATAATTTCGACATTTTTAGTGCTATGTTTTTTTTTAATTCCACTTAACGTAAAGTACCACTGCGACCATGGTCGCATCGATATTTACACATTTGAATATTGACTTTCTCCTTATATACAATAGCTCATTCACTGCGACCCGAGTCGCAGTTGCCTTACGTATTTTTTTAGATTTTTTTTGCCTACAGTCGCAGCGTTCTCTTTATCTTTTAATTGTAACTTCCATTTTACATTTTTGCCCTATGTTTTTACTTGAGTCTACTGAACATAAATTAAAACTGCGACCTTGATCGCAGTGTCGAACTTTTTGCCCATTTGAACGTATTGTCTGGATGTGTACACCAGTTTCATGATTGCGACCAGAGTCGCAGTTCGGTGAAATAAAATTTGTGACAAATGTAAAGTATTTCAACCAAGAATAAGTAGTAAAAACTATAATTCACACAATTAACCTTAGAAAATAGGGTTCTATATATATAAAAAATCAAAATACAAATTTTAAACTTCTAATCAGATTCGTCATCACCATCATAATAAGATTCGTCATCAAGATTATGACCGCGTTCGTCTTCCGTATCGCTTTCCGTCTCTTCCACCTCTTTACCAACAATCTCCTCTTCGCTTTCTTCCTTTTCATGTATGTATTTTGATTCATCAATGAACTCTCAGAACGGGTCGTCTGTATCAAGGTCATCCTCTGACCCGTAGCGAGGTATCATTTCAGAACTATACCTCCAATTATCATTAGATGATTGGCTTCTTTCTGGTGAAGACGGTGGAGAAGACATTTTTGAATCTGATTCCGAATATTGAAAGTAACAAGTTTGAGCAAAACCAATTTAGTATGTTTATAATCCTGTCCTGATGACCTTTTATATATTTTTAATCATGGAATTCCAAAAGGTTTAAGCTCTCAAACCACGTGAATATGTCCCAAATTTATTTTCTACCTTTTCTCAAAAATTGTATACTTCCTAGGTGACTGATCAGTTATCCAAAATAGTTTAAAAGTTAATACAGTCTTACATTAAATTACTTTGTACTCCAAAACAGTTCATTATTGCGACCACAGTCGCATTGGGAACTGAAAAATGATTAAGTAACTGCGACCATGATCGCTGTCTCGATTACAGTATCTCAATATAAGGAAACGCTGTAACTAAAACAGGTCATTAATGCGACTTTGGTCGCAATACAACTGCTGAACGCATGTTTGTTTCTAATATCAGTACGAATTAGTAAAATGCACGGTGTGACAGATGTAGATTGGAAATAATTAATGGAATTTATAATAAATAAATGTATAAAAAATTTTATAAATTAAATCAATAAAACAAAAAATGGCTCAATGAATTGCAATTATTTTTACATTTATAAATAAAAAATTGTGGTATATCAATAAATTGTCAACTGTCAGTCTTCAAATACCATCCTTCTTATCATTTCTGTTTGTTCATCCCAACTCTTTTTTCTATCTGCAAGTATCATGTATGCAAGCTCACTTCTTAGTCTCTGTACATCAGCAGCCGTAACAGTATCAACATCTGGTGGACTACCAAATGCTATACTTTTCATGTACTTGCATACATATACAGCGCAATCAACACTAAAATTTGCACAGAGTAATCATTAAATGAAATTAGATTTTTGTACTAAAAAAGGTAGAAAATATGATAGGTAATGAGATGTCAAAAATTTATATACCTGTTTGCTTGTTGGGGCATCTTGTGTATGTTTATTTGTTTTTCTCATTAATTTATTGAAATCAATCTCAAAAATCTGTATTAATCTTTCTTTCTGCAATGTCAATAGAAAAAAATCAGTATTAATCAAATTAAATGCAAGTTTCCAGTAACCGAAATATTAAATTTCAACTCACCATTATTCTTGCATCTTTTTTATAAAGCTTTAATATACTACTGGTTTTTTCAGCTGGGACCAAAGAGTTATAAAAAATTCACTCTTCTGTGTGGAAATCAAATACCAGCAAGGTCCAGTGAAATTCGGGATCGTTGGCACTGTGTTTGTGATTGATCAGGAAGAACATGTACTGCAAATCATCTATCCAGTTTTTCACCAGCTGCTGCTTGATGAAATGATCTTCCAGATCTTTACTTTTAGATACAACACCGTGCTGCGAACAACCAAAAAATTAAAATTCAAAATGAATTCAAAGTATTAAAAAAATTTATGAAAATTACAAGTCATTACGGCAAGACAACAGACTGCGATCATGGTCGCAGTGTTTCTTAATTATCACATTTTTATATTAATTAATGTAGCGACCAAGGTCGCAGTGTTGTTATTGATTAAGACCGCCAGGAATTGCAATCTACGTCGCATACTTTTCATTGCTAAAATTATATTCGTGTTGATTTATATTATCATGGACTGCGACTTAGGTCGCAGTACAGTAGGTAGCTGATCCTTTTATATTAGCACGCATAGCGACCAAGGTCGCAGTGTTTGTTGTTGATTAAGATTGCCGCCAGCAACTGCGATCACAGTCGTATTCTTCATTTTAAATTGATATTGGGGTGAATTAATTTAATTATAAACTGCGACCTTAGTCGCAGTACATTCGTTATGCCTAAACAGCGATAAAGAATATTAGTAGAATATTTAACGATCAAAGATTTAATTCACCAAATTAATTAGGAAATTGATATTACATTAAACCGTAAAGGAAAATAGATGTTTACCCAAGCTTCGCTCCGAAAGAATATACTTTTTAATCCTCCTCCTTTCTCTAGATGCTGCATGTAGAAATGAATTATATTCGCATCTAACTCTCTACTGAACATCAGGTCCTCAATGTCATTCTTCGTAACAATGATTCCGTTGTCGGTATCCTGATAGTAGAACTGCAAGATATTCAAAATAAAGTTAGTAATTAAATTGTTCTTACATAGATATATAACAGTTTTTTGATATGATTTATAATAAACTTAATTAACTTACTCAAAGAAGGCCTTGTCCAAGAAATTTTTTATAATAGCTTGTTGATGAGGCTGCAGAATTCTGTATGCTGTGGTTTCGGTCAATTCCCTCGTTTTTGGCTGAGTGGGAGAAATCTCTTTGTCGCCGAAATCAGCGGCAGAACTCTGAGCCGCAGGCTGTGGAAGAGGATGTTCACTAATTTTCTTCTATTTTGGATAAACGAAGTCGGAGTCATCGCGATCTCTTTCAGCGCGCTTGCGTTCTTTGACTCTCCTTTCTATCGTTCCTTTAGAGTAATCCAAAACTGTTCTTTTTAAGGATTGCTTCTGATCCGGAGTATGTTCTTAAATTTTTTCTTCAGAAGCTCTATCTCTTTGGAGTTCTTGAATCTGTTGAGTTATATTCAAAGAAAAATTGAGGATATCTTCCCCAGAATATTTACAACAAATTCAGAACCCATGATTCATCCTCTTCTAATTTTTCTTCGTCTTCTCTTCAGCCTGCTTCTCCATCTGCTCCATAATTATTTTCTGCTTCTTCTCCTCTTCTCCCTTCTTCCTTCTCCTCTCCTCTTCTTTCATCCTCTCCTTCAACTCTTCCCCCTCTTTCTTCTTTTTCTCCTGCCTCTTCTTCTCCTCCTCTAACTTTCTCCTTTTTTCCTTTTCCTGCTCCGCTTCTTCTTTCCTCCTCTTCTCCTTCTCCTTCTTCTCCATTACACTCCTCCTCTACTGCTCCTCCTCCTCTTCCCTTCTCCTCTCTTCCTCTTCCCTTCTCTTCTCATTCTCCTCCTCTTCTCTCCTCCTCCTCTCCTGCCACTCCTCTTCCCTCCTTCTCTCCTCCTTCTCCTGCTCCTCTTCCCTCCTCCTCTTCTCCTTCTCCTCTTCTTCCCTCATTCTCCTCTCATTCTCCTTCTCCTCCTTTTCTCTCATCCTCTCCTCTTTTTCCTTCTCTTCTTCCATCCTTCTCCTCTCATTCTCCTCCTCTTCCCTCCTCTTCTCCTTCTTCTTCTCCTCCACAGCAGCGGCTGCTCTCATCAGCTCTTCTTCTTCTTCTTCTTTCACTTTTAATTTCCTCTGCTGCTTTTTTAATTTTTTCTTCTCTCTTATTTCTCTTCTATTTTTCTTTAATTCAGCCTTGAGTCTGTTCTCAGTCTCTATTTTTTCAATTTTCATTTCAAGCTGAGAAACATATTCTCTCAAGTACTGATTTTGATTCCTCAACTCTTCAATTTCTTCAGCTTGTTCATCCCGTGGTGATGGCAAACAACCTGTAAAAGTTGGTTGTTGCTCACTCGTCTCTTCTTGCTCAATTATTTCTGCAGCTTCTGGCTCCTTTTCCGACGGGATGTTAACTTGATTATATGTATTTCCTTCTTCTTCTTCTTCTTCATCTTCATCATCTTCTTCTTCTTCCTCATTCTCTTCTCCTTCAACATGAAGGTCAATCATAATTTTTTCATCATTAGAGATGTTGGCCATTCGACACAAAATCTGAAAAGAAAAAAAATTAAGTTAAAACCAAAACAATGATATAATTTTACTGCGACCAAGGTCGCAGTTTATTTATTAACTATTAACATAGAATGCGACCATGGTTGCAGTTTGTTTGTCCGGCACATAAATTTAACTGCGAAGACTTGCAGCTTAATACTGCGACCATGGTCGCATTTAATGTATACGGTATTATCAGGAGAATGCGACCATGGTCGAACATTGTAAGTCCGGCACTTAAAATCAACTGCGAAACGTGCAGCTCAATACTGCGATCATGGTCGCATTTTATTTGTACTGCACACAAGAATAACTTGAACCAAGGCCACATTTAAATGTATAAAATTTTAATCAACACTATATTGTATTTAATATTTTAAAACTTATGATATTTATGTCAAGCTCATTTAGATCAACTTCAAGCAGGGATCTGCTAATGTTCTGGAGGTCCCATCTTACTGCGCGTGGGGTTTTGTCCTCCAAACCAGACCTCGGCTCAAAAATAGGAGCCCTCTCACATAGCCAATACTGCAAAATGCAAAATTAAATTAGTTTACACAAATATTCACAAGATTATGGGAAAATTTCATACAATGTTGGCCAAATTTTATATTCATACTTACAATAATTTGCATGGAGCATCCTTGCAGCTCGTACGTGGTGTGCCTGAAGATGTCCATTGACTCAATCAGGAATTGCCAAACAGTTTTAGCTCAGCATATTGTCCTCATCAGCTGCATATTGGCAATCTGTTCCACAATATACCACGACACCGTGCATTTACTGCCAGAGAAGAATAGAGTGGCCGACATGTACATGATGATTATTGTAGTAAAGTCTGAGCTGCAAGTCTTTGTCTGTCTCTTATAATTTCATGTAAAGTCACTTACTGCTCAAGTTGTTCATCCTTTATCACATCTAATTCACCCCTCCTCCTTTTCTTGACCAGAAGATCATCCAAAGCCTCTTCAATAGATATTTTTGTGATCTTCTTTATATTGGGGAAATAATGTTTTATAACCCCTCTGTCTTTCATCGTACAGGTCTTATTCATAATAAAATCCGCCCCTATGACAGGTAGACCAAAAGTGAGGGCAACATTCTCCACTGTTAACTCAATTTGTTTGCCCCTAATTCTAAATGTCCTTGTATCCCTATCATACCGGTCTAAAATACTCAGTACAGCAATGTTTGATTTTAGACCCTTTTTAACCCCAAATCCCTCATTGTAGAATGACATGAAGATTGGGCCAAATAGGGTATTCTTGATCGCCTCTAAGAAATCGGCCTGAATGTACTTTTTGAATTTCTTTATGAACTCGCACATAGGTTTTAGGCTCGATCTCAGAGGACGAACCTTCATCTGTTGTTTACCTATAGATGTAAAAAAATTAAAAACTTTAGACCAATGATTACTTAAAAACTATAAGGGAATAAAAAATATTATTTTAGAACACTGCGACCTAGGTCGCAGTCATCCACATTGCAAATGTAAACAAGTGCGACCCAGGTCGACACTGCGACTAAGGTCGCAGTCATTTACAGCGCAAATGTAAACAACAGCGACCCGGGTCGATACTGCGACCAAGGTCGCATAAGACTACAGTGCAAACATAAACAACTGCGACCCGTGAATTAAAAAAACAGATGACGTTTAATACACTGCGACCATGGTCGCACGACACTAGATCGCATATTGAAACAACTGCGACCCATGTCGTCAGTATGTAATAAAAAAACAAAGGACGTATCATATACTGCGACCTACGTCGCATTCGTTTATAACGAAAAGTCCAGAAAAAAAATTTAAAACTCTACGATCTAAGTCGCACATATATGCAACTATAATTTTAACAACTGCGACCGAGGTCGACAAATAGTGTATGAAAAAAAATTTAATTTAAAAAATATTAACAAGGTCGCATACATATACATCGCTTTTTCAAAAATACTGCGACCATGGTAAAAATAGAAGGAAATGAAAAAACTTGAAAAAAATGGACCTTTATCGTTATGTTAGAAAATTTATAAATTTAAAAATTTTTTCGTCATCTAAAGTTTCAGAATCTCTTTCTTAATTGCGACCATGGTCACAATATTTAAAAAAAAAAGAGACACAAATCTGGAAAAAATTTAAAACTATGAAAATCCACAAACCCTAGAAAAATTTTGAAAATATCGTTTTTGTAGTACCTTTTTCGGTGGATGATTTCTTTGACGCCATGTGTTTGCAAATATATTTTTTAAAAAATGGAATAAATTTGTGAAACAATAGAACTAATTGGATCAGAATGATCAGGTGAAATTTTAGAGCTGTAAATTTTTTTTGAAAGGAAATGTTTTTACATAAGGTAAAAAGTTGTGAGTGAGGGTATTTTCGGAAAATACAATGTTGAGGTGACTGACATTAAATTAGGCGAGATTTTTCTGGATTTTGTCCACCAAAATTTTTGACAGGTTTGCGGCTCTGATGTTGCCACGTCCCGCCGGCTGAGAAACTCTCTCAGCTGGCTGCTGAGGTACAGTAACCCCTATATATATATATATATGTACATATATACATATATACATGCATTCACACACACACACATAGTACCTCAGTCGCCAGCTGAGAGAGTTTCTCAACTGACATGATGTGGCTTCATATTAGCTGCAGAGAAGTCAAAAATTTAGGCCGTAAAAAGATAAAACATCCTGTTCGAAAAGACCCTTAACCACTTTACCGCTATCTAATGACTAAAATACCTTCAGTTTCACTTTTAATCTGGCTACAACTGTTCCTCCACCAAAAAATTACAAATATGAAAATTTGAGTTTTTTTTCAAACAAAAAAAATTATAGATCTTGATTAAAAATGAGATTTTTATTAAAATTTATAAGTTTCTAATTTAGAAAATATTTTAGAAAAATAATTTATTTTAAAAGAATGCGACCATGGTCGCATTAATGTTCAACTTTTTTTTTGAAAGATGTTTTAATAACAATTTTATTACTGCGACTTGAAATAGTTTATTTTAGTTTTTTTTGTTTTCTGAAACTGCAATCGAAGTCACAGTTTCTGAAAAGAAAAATTTTGGATTTTAATTTTTTAACATTATTTTCACTTTTTAGATTTATTTCTGTTTTACATTGCGACCTTGGTCGCAGTGTTGCGGTCTTTTTTGATTTTTCGATTAGGGTTGCAGTATTTTTTTGATCTTGGTAACTAAATAGGATACTGTGACCGTGGTCGCAGTCTTATGAAACAAGAGTCATAGTCAATTGAAGCAGTGACGAAGATCTCGTAAGTTAATTAGAGCTTCTTTGAAGCTTTACTTTAATCCATGCATATATAACTTCATGAGTTTTGTCATCATCAAAAAGGGGAGATTGTTGGCCCAAAGGCCTATCACCCTAGTTTTGATGATGATCAACTCATGAAGTTATGATTACTAGATATGGCAATGAGGCACATAAATATGTATGCAAGTATGGAGATAAATCATGCAACAAGCATAAATCAAAATCTTTTTCTCCTATTTGCAATACAAAAATATATGCATAATTAACAAGAAAGACAAATACTTCTCCCCCTTAAGCAATGAAAACATGCATATAATACTTCTCCCCCTTAAGCAATGAAAACATGCATATATACTCAACTACTTCAAATACTTCTCCCCCTTTTTGTCAATCATCAACAAAGGGTTCAAAGTAAAAGCAAATCAAACAAATTTTTCTCCCCTTTTTTTTTATTATTAAAACAAAGTTTATATTTCAAGATATATGTATGTTTTGACAACACAATAAGTATACATACATATCTCTTAAACACAATTGAGTCCATATAAATAGATTTGCATTAAAGGCAAATGACTCAAGAGGTATACATGTATATCTTAAAGTTTGGCAAAATACACATATACATGAAATGAAGGCACATGATCATAAATCAAATCCAAAAGTGGGAATACAAGTTTAACAATGTATGTATCATCAAAACTAAGCAATACAAGCACTTTTCATAGGTTCAAATAAGCATTCAAGCACAAATATAAATAGATTTATTTGTGGCCCATGATATGTATAAGTATAAATCCTAGTGTTGATAAAACTAACATATAACTAATATTCAATACATGAAGCATCAAATTTTGAGAAAAATAGAATCATGTGACAATCTTATTTGAAGAATAAATAACTAGTAAAAATTGTTTTTGAAAAACTAGTTAAAGATCCTTCAAATATAACAAATCTTATGTTTTTCATAAACATAACTAGATATACAAACATTTAAGCACTCATGGTCTATAAGGCTCAAAATAATTTTTTTACAAAAGTGTGTGTTAAATGATCATGTAACTAGCATTTTTATGAAAATATACAATGAAGCTCAAAATGATCATAAGTCACATTTTTTATTAACAAATCAACTCAAAAACATTTTTCATCAAAACACTAATCTTCATGGTATATGTATGATTAATCCAATCCTAACAATACACATACATATCCCCAAAAATAAAAGAGTCTATTAAATGTATTTGCATGAAAGCAAGAGACTCACGGGTATACATGTATATTTATTAGATTTGAATTTAAAATACATATACATGAAGTAAATCACTAAAATAGGCAAAACATGTATAAAAGAGAATCATCAAAACTAGTCTATACATATGCATATAGTGGGTACAAATGAGCATGAAGAGTAAATGTATATGAATCAATTTGATACTCACTAAGTGTACATGTATAAAAGCAAGTTTGACACATTCTACATCTAAGCATGTAAATACCTCATGAAGCACATTAAATCATAAAACATGAACATGCTATGAATATTATGAATGAACAAGCATGTACATAAAAAGTAGGAGTTTAGAGATTGTTACCAATACCAAAACTCCTAACATGGTGGTTGTCCCACCAAAGCTCCTTGATAGCGATGCATCCAAATGTATGTCCATCATGTCCAAGTGCATCCACTACCAAGGCATCAATCCTCTCACGTCTTGTGAGAGCCCTCACCTACATCAAAAATATGGGGTGGGGGTTTTGGTACCCATTTTTGCTTGGGTCCTTTGGGGTTAGTCTTGTAAGGAACCCAAAATCTTTTATTAGCAAATTAAAATGATCTAACCTATCATAACAAAACTTTGCTAAATGGCCTTTGCGGCCACAATGTGTACATATGTACACCTTAGTATGCTTATGTGTAGGAGTGTGATCATGTTGTGCAACATAAGCATGATGATGTGAATGTGCATGAACATGTGGAGTTTGTTTCTTTGAAAACAAAGACTCCAATTTAGTATGATTAAATGCACATGTGCTCAAATTAGATCTCAAATTATCTATTTTATTTTTCAACATATTTATCTCATTAGTGGTGGCATGTAAAGCATGATGAGATATATGATCATTTTTCTTTTTCTTTTGTGAAACAAATTCTTTTTCTTTTTCAACAAATTTTCTTTTCAAAGTAATATTTTCTTGAAAAATAACTTCTTTTTGTTTTTCCACCATATTAATTTTATCTTTCAAAATAGTGTTCCCTTCACAAAGATCATTTAATTTAGACATAAGGGAAACATTTTCATTTTTCAAAACTTCATTTTCTTTTTCTAAGCATGCCATTTTATTTTCTAAAGAATCTTTTTCATTAAGCATGGCATCAAAATTCTTTTTCAAATTTTTATTATCTTTTTCTAAACATGCAATGTTAGATTAAATAAATCTTGTTCTATATGCATGCAAGCAATATTCTTTTTCAAATTTTTATTTTCCTTTTTAAGCATGTCATATTTTTCAAGCACAAGTTGACAAAAGGTAGTAAGCTCATCATATGACATGTCTTCATCATCGGATTCGGTGTTTACCTCAAGGGGGTTATCCCCTTGGACCATGTAGCACACGTTGGAGGTGTCGCTTCCAACGTCCGAATCACTCCCGGCATAGTATAGATCCTTTTCGTCAAGGGAGGTGAGGGTGTTCCATACTACAAAAGCCGAATCAATATTAGCAACTCTAGATAAATAAACATCATTTAGGGTAGACTTTAAGCATTAAGGGCTTTTGAGTTAGCCTCAAAATTCTTACCATCTAAAGAATATGCATTATTAGTAGTGGCAAGATATACATGAATGCCTAAGGCTTTGAGGTACAATGACATCTTAACCTTCCAAATTTGGATGTTAAGAATGTCAAAGGTGGGTGGTGACATGAAGTCCATAGTGTGTGTACAAATCTTGTGATTAGCCTAAAATGAGGATCTTTAACTCTAGGTTGTTAGACCCAAATCAGAGTACCAAGCTCTGATACCAATTGTAAGTTCACCTAGAGGGGGGGTGAATAGGTGATGGCTAATCTAATGGTCACTTAATGCCAAATGATGCAAATAATGCGGAAGCTAAAACAATTATGACCTAATTAAATCTTTTACTCTAAACACTATGTATAACACAAGAGTGTAGCCGAATTCCCTTTGCAAGGCTCTGGACTAAACCCCTCTTGATTCCCCTTGAATGGGTTGAGGTGCCGCGTTGGCTCTCTTGGTTGAATACAAGTGTTAGCAACAATCCCACGCAAGTATATAACAATTAAGCACAAGGTATATCAAGCATGTAAAGGTAAAGACAATATAAGCTATGCTAGATATAAAGGAGATAGAGAGAGAGAGAGATGGCAATCGCAAACACAAGGGTATGTTTCGAGGTTCGAGCACACTTGCTCTACATCCCCTCCTTCGACACACGAAGGATTTCCACTATGCAAGATCCCAACGGATCTCTCCTCGGTGCCGCAACACCTATAAGCCCTCGGACTCTCTAGTCCCTTACACACCGCAAGCCCACCGGCTTGCCGAGGCCGCACCTCAATCAACCGAGTCTGCACCCGAACTCAAAACAACCACGAGCACACTTGCCCGTCTCCTCAAAGAACAAAGAAAGGATCTTTGGTGATCACAACACTTTGATCACCTAAAGCACTTCTCACTACAACACACCTATAGAATGAATAATCAATGGATAGCTCAAGTGTGGTGTGAGAAAACAAGGATGAAAGCTATGGTGAAAAACTCAAGAATTCTCTTTTAACACTCTTTATAAAATCTTCCCTTTAGATAGGAAATATTTGCTCACTATTTTGTGGAGAAAACTCTTCTGAAAGTATGGGAAAAACTGGCTCTAAGAGTCTCTAAAATCTTGGCTTCAAACAATGACAAAAACCCCAATTTATAGGCTGCCAGAAAACTAGCCGTTGGGATCTGTCAGTACTGCCGGTCGACCGGCCGGTCGACCGCCAACGGTCAAAAATCCGACCGTTGGAGCCTCCGGTCGACCACCCGGTCGACCCAGAAATCCAGAGAGCAGAACTCTCTGCAGCGGTCGACCGTCCGGTCGACCGGACCACTGTGCTGCCAGACATGCACAAGTCTATGCACGTCGGTCGACCGTGGGTCGACCGGCCCTTGGTTCGGTCGACCGCCCTGTCGACCGAACTGGCCTGTCAGCCAATTCCAGGTCTGGAAAACTAGTTTAAAAATTTATTTTAAAATCTTTTAACACTTATAAAAATTCCATAAACTTGTTTTAACATTCTATATTGAAAACCAAACTTGTAATAAAAATTTTCAAGACATATATCAACATATTCATATCATTTCAGCGTCTTGCAAATTTTATCAAAAATCAAAACATGTATTTTTCAAACTTGGTTTTCATAACTTCACAAAATATAAAAACAAGATATTTGATTTCATTTTAAAGCATAGTGTGTATGGATATGATCCACTACACAATCATAATGTAATATCTATGTTTTTGACATTAAGCTCTAAACTTGGTTATGGTTGAAAAGATATACATGATAGAAATACCAAAAACCAAGGTATATATATTTTGTCACAAAGAAAATCTTTTACTAAATAAAAATTCTTTTCTAAACATAAAAATCTTTTATGAAAGCAATTCTATCAAGAGTGTGTGTGCATGGTATACTTGAGCAATCCACCACTATTCTATCCTTTACATTTTATCTAAAACAAAAACAAAATCTTATACCTAGACACAAGTCTTGATCTTGAAGTCTTCCCTTGAAGTCTTCTCATCTTCTTGACTTGGTCCAAGCTTGATCCAAAAGCTCCTTGGATCACACCGTGCTAACTCCAAATCTTGACATATTATCCTTTGTTGAGCTATGCACCTACTAAGATCTTGATAATGAATCTGTCACTAATTAAACACAAGATCATTAGTAATCATAACTTCATGAGTTGATCATCATCAAAAATAGGGTGATAGGCCTTTGGGCCAACATTAATTAATTAAGATGATTAGAAGATTGCGACTTCAGTCACAGTCTTAAGTAACAACAGTCTCTTTGAGAATGTTTTGTTTGATAACACTGCGAACTTGGTCATAATATTTTTTCTTAAGTAATTTAAATAGGTTACTGCGACCGTGGTCGCATTGTTATGAAATAAGAGACGTAGTAACAGTGAACAAGGTCTTGTAAGTTAAGTAATTAAGATAATTAGAAGACTGCAATATTGGTCGCAGTCTTATGTAATAGCAGTCTTTTTGAAAAATTTTGTTTGATAACACTGCGACCTTGGTCGCAGTATTTTATAACTTATTTTCATTTTTGTGATCAAGGTCACAGTCTTTTTATTAATAAATTTTAATTGGACTGCGAGTTTGGTCGCAGTTCTGTAAAACAAATAGTTTGAACATGAAATTTCATACTGTGACGATGGTCACAGAACTCAATTTTATCTGACAATTTATTATTATGAATGCGACCAAAGTCACAGTCTTGATGAAAAGGACAACTTTTAAAATAATTTTTTTTCTTGCAATTTAGTCGCAGTACTGACAGATTAATTATATATTTATGTGTATTTTACATGTCGAATAGCCAACATTTTCGATGATGAAAAATTTCTAATAGGCCTTCTTTTTGAAAAAGAAGAAGAAGAGAATAATCATGAGGAAAATATTAAAGCTGACATCCATAGGAAATAAGAACCTGTCAAAATAGCTGATGGAGATATAGGTCTGCAAACTAAAAATCAATATCTGATCCCGCGCTTGCTTTTTTTAAAATGACGTTCTCTACGAGTCAAAAATCTAGATCTGACAATGTGATGAGACACAGAGATAGAGAGCCTTAAAAAAGGGGAGAAAAATAATAATAAAGAATATAAAACTAATACATCATCCCAAGAAAACTCTCTTTTTTGAACGGTAGGGCTTTTAGTAATTTCAATTATTTTTAAAAGCGGGGCGCCATTAAGATTGTCAAATTATGTGGCACATATTATGCCACGTCACCGCCGGCTGAAAGACACTCTCAGTTGTCGGTTGATATACATTTTTCTGTGTGTGTGTATGCGCGCGCTCAAGTGTAACTAAGTTAAGTTACACACACCTCTTTTTACCATTAAAAAAATATTTTTTAAACATCTTATGGGAATCACTCACCCTAATTTTTGTTTGTATCTCACCAAGTAGAATTTTTTATGGTTAAAAATGGTATATGTAACTTAACTTAGTTTTACCTATGTGTTTTGTAACCTTGCCCATATATATATTATGTGTGTGTCTATTGAGTAGGGTTCTTCACCCTACTTTCTTACCTAAAAATAGGATTAGCCTAAGGTGTCTATAGCTATCACTTGCAGTTGTGGCAGAATACTATTTATATAACTCTAAAACTTCAAAATTTAAATTTTCTGCAGTCGAAGGTTTCTTGACTCCCGAAAAATTAGCCCAAGGTGTCTATATCTGTCACTTGCGGTTGTGCCAAGTTACGATTATATAACTCTAAAACTTTAAAATTTCCAGACAACTAAGGATTTAGTTAGGTTTTTCTCCCCGGAATCAACTTAGGGATCAGTTTATGCTTTATAACTAGGGCAAAATGCCTTCAGCCTCTGAGAAATTCATGAAATGTTTTGCCCCCTTGCTTTTTTTTTTTTTGTGTGTCTTTAGCTCTCTTGATTTTGATCAAAATAACTCCACCCTTTTTTGTAACGTAATTATAAAATAGCAATACTCTCATTACCAACTTTCTTCCCAAAAAGCTCTTTTCTTAAAAAGAGACATTTATACTTAACGTGTCAGCCGCATTAATTGTGAATGATGTCAACAAAACAATAGTCTGCTATCCAGTTTGGTTCTCTTTTTTCAAATTTGGTCACATTTTCAGAGGCTTATTTTTTTGGATTTTGATAAAATCTGTAAAAATAGCAGGAAACTATGGGGGAAAAGTGGGAATTTGGAAAGAAGTACTGATATTTCTTTCTTTAATCCCCCGACCTTTTTTTTTTTCATCTACCAATTTCTTCAGCTTCAACCTCTTTCTGAACCCAAGAAAACTCATAGTATTTTTTTTCTTGGGGAAATGGATGGATCTATCAGGGCCTTGGTTGAGGGCAAAGGGGCTCACTTGACCTCCTGAAAAAAGAGAGAGCGAAGAAGTTAGATTTGCCTCTACAAGGTATGAGGTTGATTTATACTATTCACAACCAATCCAAACTCCATCGTTAATTTTCTCGTCAATAAAGATATTAACTGTATGATCAAGGTTCATCGGAGTCTAGATGCGTGAATGGCTAACATCTACGTGGGTGGGGATAACGGCACATCCTCACAATCTATTTGAAAGAACTTGACCAAATTAGGCAATTAGTTAATTTGCCTTTGTAGAAAACATGTCTAGTTCTAAATATGAAAATGTCTACTTGTAAATACACGTCAATATTTATACAAATATGTCTTTTGTTGTTACGAAATTTGAGCACTCGCATTAAATCTTCTCTAACTTTTTATGATGACTGAGTACATTCATATGAATATGTCTACCTTTCGGTGGTTACCTTCGGAATAATAATGTCTATATTTAAATATGTCTAACTCCTTGAACGTTTAGTTACCTATACTAATCGGTTGTCTCATTATAAAATTTGTCTACCTTTGTGAAATTTTGTCTACCATTTCATTGAAATGTGACTACATCTATGTGAATCTGTCTGCCTTTTTACGAAAGCAGAAACCCACTGTTCTGCACCTAACAGTCTCAGGCGAACAGAGATGTGGTTAGAATACCTAATAATAACCCTACTGGTGAAGACGTATGGATTGTGGAGGAGATGGCCAGTGATACAACTCGCATACTGGAAATGTGGCTTTGAAATAACTGTAGGTGTTGGTCAACAATTTGATTGACATTGATATGCAATACCATCGTGGAGAAATTTGTAAATGATTTTGTTAAGAATGAACCAACAAGAGTGACTGTAATACGTCGGATGAAGAATGAAACGGGTGCTTTGGGAAGCTTCACGCATCTCCAATCTAAACACTACCAAAATTGCCAAGGCCTACAATCCCAAGCCCACATGTGGTGGGGGTTTGAAAACTCAAGACCACCCATAGCCTTCTCGGAGGTGGGTTGCACCACTTCTCCAATCAACGTTGAAGCAGAGGCTTACCTACCATTCTATTGACATGAAGAATGATCATAAAAATCAATTCGGCGTTCAAGTAAACTACTCCAAAGCATGGTGGGTGAAAGAGAGAGCTCAATATGAGCTTTATGGATTAGTATGAAACTTGTGTGATTCGCTTCATTGGTAAGAGATATCACTCTCCTAGCACAATTTAATCTTGAGTATTCTATGGGCAAATTTCTTGGGGCAATTTATCTACACTTAATTTGTAAAGAGATTTGTGAGTGAGAATTATAAAACAATCCAGAGACACACGATTTTATGTGAAAACCCAATTTGGGAGAAATCACAGAGAGGAGAGAGAGAATTCACTATTTTCAAGAGGTTACAGTGAATTCTAGAGAGATAGAACTCTGTTAAAATGTCTCGGATTACAGTAGGACGGATGTTTTAGGAGGAAAGTTTTGATGAGGTTCGTAGAGCTGTGCCCCTTCTTCGTTGATCCCCCAGTGTATATATACCTAGAGAGTCTCTGTTGGTAGTGCAGGTTATGCGCATTTCAATAATCGTATGATCTGCATGTTGTGATTCCTTCGTAACGATCTGGATTACGCTCTTGAATACGGGAGTAATTTCTGCTACCTTCTGTAACAATCTGCGCTGAATTAGGAGTTGTTGCAACGTTTGAAACGTGATATGACCTGGCGCGTAACAGACTCCATGAATATAGGCGGATATCAAGGAGGTCAGTTGCTGCGGTCGTCTTTCTCGGGACGGGAAGAATTGATCTCCGAGTGGTGATTCTCTCAGAAGGAAGTGCGTCCTCGAGGCAGTGGATTTCGCGGAAGGAAGAGTATCCTTGGGAATAGCAGGGCAATGCTCTTCAAGGAGAAGCTCTACTTGACATACCTTATTGTTTGTTTTCGAGAGTTTCTGATAAGATGGGACACATGTCTTGATCTTGATGTAGATCAGAAAATCCACTACAAGTATCTATAGATGCAATCTGTCCACAAGTCCTTTTTGTTTATCTTTTTATCATATTTGTCTACCATTTACAGTTTACACTCAACGAATATAGTTACCTAAAATTTGTCTACCTTTAATATTAATATGACTACCTTCAGCATATTTTGCCTAATTTTGTATAAAACATGTCTACCTTTTTTAGGCACCCAAAGAAAGTACAAGAGACAGCACCAGAACCAGAAAGTTTTTTGCAAGTTGATGACAAGAATGGTCATTTCATAAGAATGTTTGTGTGTTAAAAATCTTTGTTACCATAGCTTTGCTACAAAACACTAGCACAATGGGCTTCGGGTGGACAATTTGTAAACAAATGTTGTGGACTAAAACATTTGTACTAATTATTAATGCATATCCATTATGCAGTAGCCATTTCACTGTATTCTGCTCTACGACTCGTTCTGCATGTCTCTCATCAGTTGCAATTGATAAACGAGCCTTGTTATTCAACGAAACATATAGGCAGTGAGCTAAACATAAAAAGCAGTCAGAAGGATATTACCAACTGTAACACAACAAAAAAGACACCTGAGTTAGCTCTGTAACATGGTTGACATAAATTATATATGTAGACAAAATATGCAAGCAAGGTAGCCATTTTACAACCAGTTAGATAAATTAACGTAGAGGTAGCCATTTTAATAATAAAATGTAGTCAAAATAGGCAACATTAAAACAGACAGATTTCTACTATAGTCAGATAAAATAGACACAAATTTTAGTCAAGAAACATACACGGAATCCACAAATCCCATTTTGAGCAAGTGCATGTGTGTTGAGCCAAATCCACCCTCTACAGTCCTTTTGCTGAAAACTTGGGGGAGATCAATAGCAGCCTTGTCTCACATAATTTCCCGATAATTTTTTATTGATTTTTATCAAAACCCACAAAAATAAAATAGGACTCAGCCCAAAAAGGTAATCAAATTTAAATAAATGGTAACCAAACTGGATAACATGTTGCTGCTTTTTTGTCGTCATTTGCAATTACTACGGCTAACACCACAGCTGTCAATGCTTTCTTTTCAAAAAGAGTTTTGCAGGGAAAAAAGGTTGGTAAAGGTAGTATTGTTATTTCTATAAATACATTATACAATATACAGTAAAATATATTTGCAAATGCAAAAAGGGATGGAGTTATTTTGACCAAAATCTATGGGACTAAAGGCACAAAAAAAACATGCAAGAGGGGAAGGCATTTCATGAACATCTTAGGGGTGAAGGCATTTCTCCCTTATAACTATGCCGTCCAAAGACGTTTCGGGATAGTTGTACCAATCTCAAATTTTCCAACTAACTGAGGAATTAATTAATTTCCTTTACTCGAATCAACTTAGTGTTTTTTTAATAAGATGACTTGACTTAGAAATCTACTACTATTATGAACCTAAGAGAAATTTTAGAGGAATGAGAGGGAAAAGCTAAGAGACATTGTTCTCAAACTTATGTGTATTTCATTCTTCTTTGTCTATTTATAGGCATGTAAAGCATAAATTACTAGGAGGAAGATGGAGATGCCACTCATTATCTCATATATTCACAATATACATTTACAAGGGAGAAGGTGAAAATGTCACCCACTAACTCATGCATTCATAACATGCATTTATAAGGAAGAATGTGAAGAGGTATGGTGGTTATTTACTATTCTATGTATTTACAATACTCCTCCTTGAATGTCCGCCATTTATGAATATGCCTCGTTAAAAACCTCGCCTGTAAAACCCAGTGGGATAAAACCTGGCCTAAGAAAAAAAGAGTACATATTCATATGCACCCGGTGAGTGTGTGATACTACCTCGTTAAAATCTTGCCAAGAAAAACTAAGTGGCATAAAAATTTGGATGAAAAAAAGAGTACAACGTGTAGACCTACTAATGACACGCTCCTCCTGATGAAATAATCTCTACTTTCAGCGTGTAACATCTCTGAGGCAGCGCATTCCAATTTTCTGTATCATCTTCTTGAATGTCGATGTCGACGACGCTTTTGTGAATAAATCTGCCAGATTGTCACTTGACCGTATTTGCTGAATATCGGCATTGTCTCTCTTATGGAGCTCATGTGTGTAGAAAAACTATGATGATATGTGTTTGATACTGTCTCCTTTAATGTAACCTCCTGTAATTAGTACAATATAAGCAACATTATCTTCAAACAATATTGTTGGAGTATCTTTTGTTGAGGACAATTCACATGATCCTTGAATATGCTGGATCCATAAATCTTAACCATATGCATTCACGACTTGCTTCATGGATCGCAAGAATTTCATAGCGATTGGATGAAGTGGCAGCCATACTTTGTTTTATAGATCTCCATAATATAGCAATGTCACCGTACGTGAAGATATAGCCTATTTGTGATTTTCCTTTATGAGGATAAGAAAGATATCCAACATCTGCATATCCAACTAAAGGTGACTTTGATTCTTTAGGGTAAAATAAACTCAAATCAACTGTTCCACATAAATAGCGAAATATGTGTTTGACACCATTCTAGCGTCTTCGAGTTGGGGCAGACCTATATCTTGCTAATAGGTTGGCTAAAAATGCAATGTCTGGCCGTCTACAATTTGCAAGATAGTGTCTGACACCATTCCAGTGTCTTCGAGTTGGGGCAGACCTATATCTTGCTAATAGGTTGGCTGAAAATGCAATGTCTGGCCGTCTACAATTTGCAAGATATGTAAGAGCACCAATTGCATTAAAAATATGGTACTTCGGGACCAAAAAGTTCTTCACCCTCTTCAGGAGGATGAAAGGATTTTTTTTTCACATCCAATTGATCGTACATCCATTGAAGAATTTAATGGATGAGCTTTATCCATATAAAAACACTTCAAGATTCTTTTGGTGTACATTTTTTTATGAAGGAAAATTCTTTCTCGAAAGTGCTCAATATTTAGGCCAATGCAAACGTTTATTTTTTTCAAGATCTTTCATTTCGAACTCTTTTTTCAAATAAGAGGCAATTTTTGTGAGGTCTTTAGGAGTCCCTATAAGGTTCAAATCATCAACATATACTGCGATTATGAAAAAATCAATTTTCGATTTTCTTATGAATATACATGAACATATGGGATTATTCACATATCTCTCTTTTAATAAATATTCACTAAGACAATTGTACCACATGTGCCCTGATTGTTTTAATCCATATAAGAACCATTGTAGCTTAATTGAGTATAAATTACGAGATTTTGAACTATGTACTTTAGGAACCTTGATTCATTCTTGGATCTTCATGTGTGTGTGTGTGTGTCATTATCTAATGACCCATGCAAATATGTCGTAACTATATCCATAAGATGCATGCATAGTCCTTCTGAGACCGTCAAGCGAGTAAATAGCGAAAAGTAGTAATATCCATTACAGGAGAGTATGTTTCTCCATAATCATTTTCAGGTCTCTGCAAGAAACCTTGTGTTACAAGTTGAGCTATGTATCTTATAATCTCATTATTTTCATTAGTTTTTTGAATAAATACCTATTTGTATCCTACATGCTTTATATTCTCAAGCGTTTGGACTACAGGTCTAAATACTTTACGTTTTGTTAAAGAGTCTAATTCTACCATATTGCTTCTTTTCATTTTGGCTAATCATGTCTATATCGATACTCTTCGATGGTTTGTGTTCAGGATCCTTATCACTTCTGGTGATTTCAAATGCTATTGTAAAGGCATATATGTCATCAATAATAATATTATTCCCATCCTATATATATCCAGTTGATACATAATTGATTGATGTCTTCTTATTTTCAGGTACTTGTGCTTCTTCAGGGACCATTAATTCTATTGCATGCTTTTGTTGTATGTACTCTTCTGGAGTACTCATTTCTATTGCCTTCTTTTGTTTCGTAAACTCTTCGGAGGTTTCTTATTTAATTCTTGTAACCTTCTCTTTCGGGTATCGTGTCTTTTGTATTGACTGGTCTTCCATGCTTCAAATGTGTCTTAGACTGATTTGCAATTGTATTAGTTAATTATCCTTCTTAGACATTGATCTTTGCCGGAGTGTTCATTGCTGGTATATGTGATTTTGTTACTTTCTTATTGTCGGTGAAAGCGTCTGGTAACTAGTTTACAATACTTTGTAAATGAATAATCCTTTGAACTTCAAGTTCACATTGATTAGTGCATGGATCAAGATGAGACAAAGTTATAGTTTTTCAAGAAATTTCATATCGTTCTTCAGTCTTCAACCTTTCTCCCTCTAACGGGGGAATGTTGTCTCATCAAAATGACAATCCGCAAATCTTTCTTTAAAAATATCACCCCTCAGGGGTTCAAGGTATCATATTATGGACGGAGAATCAAAATCAACATAAATCCCAAGCTTTCGTTGGGAATCTATTTGAAAGTACACCTAGAGGGAGGGTGAATAGGTGTAAGGCTAATCTAATGACAAATAATGCGGAATTTAAAACTTAATGTAACACACTTAGTGTAACCAAAGAGTGTAGCCGAATTCTCGGTGAAGGGCTCTGGACTATCTCTTCTACATTTCTCTTAATAAGAGTTGAGGTGCTATTAAAGCTCTCTTGGTTAAACTCAAGTATGAGCACACAATCAAACCAAGCATGTATATGATATGAAAAAGATAAATCAATGCATAATGTAAGAGAGAGAGAGTTAGAGAAAGTGGATCAAACGCAAACACAAAGATATGTTTCAAGGTTCGAGCACCTAGCTCTACGTCTCCGCCTTCACACAGAAGGATTTCCACTAACTCGTCCACACAGGACTTCCCACACATGGAACCTCCACTGAGGATTTGGCCAAATACAACTTGGGAGTACACAACTCCTCTCTCAACAAATACAACCTCTCACTAGAGGCAAGACACAACACAAAATCACCTCTATACTTAGAGGGATAGGCACTTATCCAAAACAACAATCAACCTCTCACTAGTGGGATTAGGCTCAAAGCCAACGCCAACAACAATCACCTCACATTTGAGGGATTCCAACACAACCTCCACAATCACCTCTCACTAGAGGGATATCAATACAATCACCTCTCACTAGAGGGATATCACAAAGTAAGAAGGGTTACAACACTTGGTGGTTTCTCTCAACCACAAACCAATTTTTCTTACTAAAAACAAGATCCAAATAGATATGATAGATATGATAAACTCAAGTGTGAGAAAATAAAGTGTTTGAAAATGAAAATAACAAAGAAAAATACTTGAGAAAATTACAAGATAGATGTTGAAATAAAGATCAAAAACTAATTCTCAAATACTCTATTTTTCTTTGATTTTTCCAACACTTTAAAATAAATGAAGATTGATCTTTTAAACCCAAAACTCTTTTGAAAACTTACTGTTAAACACTTGTAAAGATTGAAAATTTTGCTATCTAAAAAATTTGTTTAAAACAGCTCAAATATGGGGTATTTATAGCCCTACAAAATTCTGCCCGTTGGCCGCCAAGAAAGAGTAGTTTTGCCCTTCCGGTCGACCGGGCGGTCGACCGGCCAATGGTCAAATTTATGACCGTTGAGCCCACTGGTCGACCATCCGGTCGACCGGGCCTGGATCCAGAGAGCAATGGCTCTCTGGCCGGTCAACCGCTCGGTCGACCGGAGCTGGATACAGAAAGCAGAACTCTCTGCCGGTCGACCGGCTGGTCGATCGGGGCCATTTCCAGAGAGCAGAACTCTCTGGATGATCGACCGCCCGGTCGACCGGCCCACTAGCTCAAGCTGGCGTGCACGCTTGTGCGCGTCGGTCGACCGGACCGGTCGACTGACTTCTGCAGCGGTTGACCGTCCGGTCGACCGGCAGAAGGCCAGTCCAGCTAATTTGGGATTTGAAAACTTGGCTATTTAACTTCAAATAAATCCCATAAAATCACATAAATTTCACAAAAATAAGTTCTTGTTATATCTTTGAAATACAAATATGTGTGATAAAATTTCAATACATATATTAAACAATTTGAACCATTTTTGTGTTCTTGAAATTTTGCCTTAAACCAAAATCTGTATTTTCCAAAACTTAGATTTTTGAAATGGAAATGCGATTTTTCCAAAACACATGTAAATATAAAACATGATATTTAAACAACTTTGAAGCATATAGTATATGGATTGAATCCAATATACATGAAAGAAATTATATCTATATTTTTGACATGAAAACCAAGATCGGTTAAACCGAAAAATCAAAACATGAAACCTTAAACTTGTGTGTGTATTGTGAAATTAAGCATATCAACACTATCTACTTTTACACAAGATCTAAACAAAATCTTAAGTAAACAAACCGAGGTCTTCTTATTTCCAAGCCGACTCGATCCAAACATGATTCACCAAGCTTGACTCTAACCAAGTACAATGTGCGATCTTGACGCGCGAGCTCTTGAATCAACATGTGAATGCTCCAAAACATCTTTATTGAAGCTAATCACCTACTAATATCTTGATCAAATATCTGAAACTAAATATCACAAGATTTTTAATAAATTATAACTACATGAGTTAATCATCATCAAAACTAGAGTGAAGGACCTCTGGGCCAACACCATTTTGATACATTGAGGAGGTGCAATCGGGACATTCACAGCACAACCAGAAACTCGCAAGTGACTAATGTTTGGAGGTTGACCAAAAGCCAGTTGTAAAGATGAGTGCTTATGGTAGGCTGAAAGTCAGATGCGAACTAATGCAGCAGCATGTAATATTGCATGTCCTCAAGCAGAGACAAAAGTTTTATTCTCATAAGTAAAGGTCTAACCATCAACTAAAGTCTTTTGATAAAAGATTCTGTTAAGCCATTTTGGGTGTGAACATAAGCAACAGGATGTTCAATAATAATTACTAGAGATCATGCAAAAAATCATCAAATGCTTGGGAGGAAATTCACCAGCATTATCAAGACGAATTGACTTGATTAGATAATCAGGGAATTGTGCTCAATAATTTAGGCAAATAATTTAGCAAGTGTAACGTTACGAGAAAAAAGCAAACAAATATGTGACCATCAAGTGGAAACATTAACTAAAACCATGAAATAACTAAATGGTCCAGAAGGTAGATGAATTTGTCCACATATATCCCCTTAAATTTGTTCTAAAAAGTTTGAGATTTTATTGGTAATTTTAGAAGGTGATGGCTTAATAATCAATTTGTCTTGAAAACTGCAGTACATGAATAATCCCCTGGTAAAAGAATATTTTTGTTCTTTAGCGTGTGTCCATATGAATTTTCAATTATTCTCCGCATCATAATTGGCCCTGGGTGACCCAATCGATCATACCAAGGCATGAGATCCTTTGGATCAGAGAACTTCTGGTTCAATACAACATGTGATTGATTATTCTTATTGTGTATGGTATAACCCAGATGAGAGCACATGAGCTTCTACAAAATATGCTTATTGCATAAAATGACAGAGGTAATGCAAAAATGTTCAATATTAGATTCATTTGTGGTTTCAATGTGATATCCATTGCTGTAGATATCTTTAAAACTAAGCAAATTTCTTCTGCATTTGCTAAAATATAATGCATTATTAATATATAATTCTGTCCCTCCTGGCAACATGATGTTAGCTCTTTCGGAGCCTTCAATTAAATTGGCGGTGTCTGATGCAGTATTTACAATAACTTCTTCTAAAATTAAGCTTGTAAAATAAATCTTATCTCAAAGGATATAATGTGTATTTGCACTGTCTGCAAGACACATGTCTTTATCACTCATCTTGATGTTTTAAGAAAAATAAATTAATAACGATCAGACAAACTATTTTATTCAGTGATCAAACTAAGAAAACAAAGACACAACACATAATAACAAGATAACACTATAAATAGAAGCAAAGCTTAATCGGTTGGGACAAACCCATCCCCATTTAGAAAGTTGAGTTTTTCACCCGAGTCCACAAAGAAATCAGAAATATCCAAGTTTGTTATGTTATTTCACCATCAAGGTCAGTGAAATTCATTTCTATATTCTTCTCCTTTTCCTTCGTCGTTTGGTAAAGATCCACCAAAATTTTTGATGTATGATATGTACGAGACAATATCCTTTCATTTCACACCTATAACAAGCATCTCCATGATAATGATGCACCTTAACTTGTATTTTCTTCTCTTTTTTTCTTTGCCTCAATATTTGTCCACTTCTGGTGACGCGGTGTGTTTTTATAAGGAATATTTGGAGCATAGCGATTATGATTATCACCATTGAACTTGACACGACTCGTGCACGTCCACGTCCATGCCCATATTTGTGGGATGATGCTACATTCACTTCGAAAAATACACTTTTGTTCACTTCAGGGAATGATGTAGATCCGTTTGGACTTAAATTGTGGTTTTTCATCAAAAGCCCATTATTTTGTTCAGCAACCAAGAGACATGAAATTAATTTAGAATATTTCTTTAATTTTCGCTCTTGATATTGCTGTTGCAGGAGCAATTCGAGACATGAAAAGTAGAATAAGTCTTTTCTAACATGTCTTCTTAGGTCACGTTTTCTTCGTATTATTTTAACTTGAAGATAATTTTATACAATGTGGAGTTGTATTCACCAACTGTTTAGAAATCTTGCAACCTTAAGTGCATCCATTCATATTGAGCTTTTGATAAAATAATAGTTTTCTGATGATCATGTCTCTCTTTTAGATTAGTCCAAAGAATTAAAGGATCTTTTACTGTAAGCTTTTCAGCTTTCAATTCTTCATCAATATGATGTCGAGGGAAGATTAGGCCTTAGCGCGATCCTACTGAGATGCTTTGTTTCCTTCTTTAATTGTCTCTCTAAGGTTCTTAGCCTCGAGATGTATCGCAGCGTCAAGGATCCATGATATGTAGTTTTTGCTCGAGATATTCAGAGTGACAAAATCAAGCATTGTGATATTCGACATTTTGCAAACTATTCGTGTACGAAAAATATAAATATTAGTACAAAATTAAGAACATATATTGTATGTATATATATGGATGCATTCTATGTTATCGCAATATAACTTTGAATTTTATTTTGTAAAATTTCAGGTTCCGTTAAACTATAATATTAGACAATATGCTTATGTAAAAAAAATAGATGTAGTAAATTAAATTTCAATAAATATAGCTATCAAGCTACTTATCTATTAAAGGCTTTCATAATTTTTTTGTTTTTTTAATCTTCCTAGTTTTATATAAAAGAATTTTAGCAATGAGGATTGTTAGAAAATAATTTCAAAATTGTATTTGTATTTTCAAAAAAAATAAATTGAACAAATTTTAAGAGGAGATTTAAAACAATTCATAACTAGCTTATATAAAATCAAAACTAAGCATATGATCTTTGTATAGAAAAACTCCAGAAGTCTATTTGTTACATTAAAAAAAAAATTCTAAATGAATGAAAAAGTACAATGGAAATGAACTAACTTTAAAATATTTATTTTCTTAGAGAAGATTCAAAAATTATATATGAAAAGGAATTACCAAAATTTTGAGTATCTGGATCTTTCGTTGCTTAGAGCCTTTTTGTTAAACCAATACCTCTCGATCCTCTATTGCTCAGAGCCTCCTACTGTAACGTATTATGAAACTAAGAGAAATTTTAGAGGAATGAGCGATAAAGCTTAGAGAAATTGTTCTCAAACTTGTGTGTATTTCATTCTTCTTTGTAAGCATGTAGAGTATAGGTTATAAGGAGGAAGATGGAGAGACCACCCACTATCTCATGCATTCACAATATACATTTATAAGAGAGAAGATGAAGAGGTCACCCATTAACTCATGCATTCATAACATACATTTACAAGAAAGAATGTGAAGAGATATGATTGTCATTCACTATTTTATGTATTTACGACAACTGCCACAAAATATGAGACATGAGGTGCTGTGTGGCCGTTTAAAAAAAAAACATGTTTCTCTTCATTTTTTTTTTCCCTTCTTTTTGTTATATATTAGTTCCTCTTCATTCTTTGGTAAAGATTGAAGGATTTTTTAATAAAAAGTTAAAACCTAGTCAATTTAAAGGAATGCCGTCCGTGGCCATTTTGAATAGCCATTATCCCTCATCTTATGCGATCAACGTTCACCTTCGTCTGTCAATTTCATGCTTCTTCAAACTTTTCCTTTCTCAATAATGAAATCACAGAGTTGAATCCCAAGATTACAGTTGGATTCCACTTCGAATTCACCAAGGGTTTGCTCAACTCTTCTGTACTCTCGTACAAGCAAGCAACTTGGTTGAATTCCAACCATCATGCAAGATAAAGACACAAACCTTCCTATAATTTAATCATCCAAGATAACTGTTCTGAACTACAGATCGAATAAACTACTATTCTTTCAATGTCAAAGCCCTCGAGGGATTGACCTTGGTTTCTAATCACCTCTTAATCTCCTATACAAACTCTCTTACAACTAAACACACGCTTTCTTGTTATTATCCCCTTCATCAGACCAAGAACAAGAAGAGGTCTAATACCAATTTGAATTGGTGCACAACTGCTCACCACGTTCTAGTTTACTTTCATTCTTTTATTGTCCCACTTGGATTAATTTCATTGCATACAATATTTGGAGATTTTGCCCATCACATTGCCTTTGCTATAAACACACACGAATTGGCCTCCAACTCTCTCCATCAACTATCTAATCTCTCCTCTTGTTTCAATCTCTCTCCAAGTTAGCTAGTATGGGGAGAATTGTGTTTAAGTTGGCCGCCTTATGTTGTTTTCTGGCCTTCTTCGTGGCCATCGAGGCCGCATCTCCGGTGGCTTACCTGAAAGTAGGCTTCTACCGCTACAAATGTCCGTCGGCCGAGGCCATCGTCCGGCAAACCGTCCTCAAGGCCGTGGCCAGGAACCCAGGGTTCGCTCCCGGGCTCATCAGGATGCATTTCCATGACTGCTTCGTTAGGGTAAATTCTTGGTGTTTTTTTTCCCCTCTTAATATATTTTAAATCTGATTTTGTTCTGATATCATATTAAAGTAAGCATACCCAACGAAGCAACAATAAGGGCCGTTTGTTTCGCGTAAAACTCCGTAATTCGTAAATGACTTACTACCCAGTTACAACTACGGCGTTTGTTTGGACCGTAATTCGTAAAAGACTTACGTAACTCAACTAACACTCACTTGCAACCCAGTTACCACTCACTTACAGCCCAGTTACAGTTAATTTTGTGGTCATACAAATTTGTAATATTTTTTATATTAATATTAAAAAATTTTAATATTTAACTTTTTTAATATTTATTTGCAGTATTAAAACTTTTAAAATCACCAAATAGTTAATTTTGTGGTCAACTTTTTCACTTACGACTTATACATTACGACAACCAAACACTGTAAAGTACAATACACTTTCTCACTTTACAATTTTAGATTACCAACCAAACACCGTAAAATTTACATACATGTAACTCATTTACTATTGTAAAAAACTTTACCAATTACAACTACGAATTACGGCCAGTTACGACAACCAAACAGACCCTAAGTATAATATTATAACATTGTTTACAAACCATCTGAATTTAGGGTTGTGATGCATCAATCCTCCTCGACTCCACCCCCACCACCTCTGCCGAAAAAGACTCCCCGGCGAACAATCCGAGCCTCCGGGGCTTCGAGGTGATCACGAGGCCAAGGCCAAGCTCGAGTCCCTCTGCCCCTCCACCGTCTCCTGCGCCGACATCCTCACCTTCGCAGCCCGCGACGCGGCCTATGTTGCCGGCGGAATCAGCTACCCCGTCCCCTCAGGCAGACGCGACGGCAGAGTCTCCCTAAACTCCGAGGTCTTCCAGAACCTCCCCCCTCCCTTCCTCACCGCAGACCAACTCCGAGACAATTTCACGCGGAAAGGCCTGACGCTCGACGAACTGGTGACTCTCTCTGGAGCTCACTCCTTCGGCGTCTCCCACTGCTCGTCCTTCTCCAACAGGCTGTACAGCTTCAACGCCACGCACAGGCAGGATCCCGCGTTAGACCCCTCTACGCGTCGTTCTTGAAGATCAACTGCCCGCAGAATGCCTCGAATGGCCGTGACCCTACGGCGAACATGGACTTCTTCACCCCTAACCGGCTGGACAATGTGTACTACGTGAACTTGAAGTATCGCCGGGGGATGTTTTCATCGGACCAGACGCTGTATGATAGCCCGAAGACGAGGGGGATCGTCGAGGTGAACGCCAGGAGGGCGAAGGCTTGGAAGAACAAGTTTGCCGAGGCCATGGTGAGGATGGGGGCGATTGATGTGCTCACTGGGAGCAAGGGGGAGATCAGGAGGAAATGTAATGTTGTGAACTGAGGTTTTGTTGTGCGCAAGTTGTGTGTGCATGTCTTGTTGTTTCATTCTTTTGTTTTGGTTTGGGTTTGTTTGGTTGGGTTTTGTTGTTAGCTTCCATGAATCAAAGATGAATTGGTTGCAAGTGAAATAAATATGTATTGGTTTCTAAATTTTCTATCCAATTTACCATTGAAGATTATTATTGTTTTGTTCTCCACATTGGCACTTTTTGTGATGATAGTTATAATTTTATTCTCCTTTTTTTGTTAACAAAGAACCTAACTCGATCTTAAAGTTGAAACCTTGGATAACTTATGTCACGCCCCGCTTTTCAAAATACGTGAAAATAGAGTCGCGATGAGAGTCGGCGTCATATATACGTGAAGAGAATACCTAACGTATACACGCTAAACCTAAAGTAACCTGAACTAATTATATAATCACTATGATAAATCAATATCACTGTAATATGACATATAAATATCTAATACAATGATAGCAGATGGATAAAAGGATAGAACGAGTACTGAGTCTAATGCACAGAATTATGGAAGCAACATGAATAAAGAAGAGACATAAAATACCGAGAAAGGATGATCGAGTAAGAGAACTCCAGCTCCTCAATATACCTGTGATCCTCTCCAAATACCTGATCAGCAATAAATAACCACAGATCTAAATATGCAAATCCAGGGAGTCAAAACTCATAGTGAATATGCAAGAATAAAAGAGAAAGTGCACGTGCATATAATGTGTGAGCATATGAAGATAATATGTACTGAAATAAGACTGACATGCAAAACATATAAAGACAGTAATAAGGGCAGTCAGTAATAAAACCATATGTATAATCAGGTCAGGTGTCTATCACAATTTATATATATCAGGTGAGTAGAGTTAATGCTAGCGTCTAGAGTACAATCAGGTCATGAGTACAATCAGGTGTCCAACAAAGTATACATATATGAGGTGAACACAATCAGTCACAGTACATTATAAACAGTTATTATTATTTATTATGTCAGCGAATACCAATTGCCACCTGTAATAGATGCATCCCATACTATGCCTATTACACATGTCAATTGGGGTCCTATGTTATTGAAACTGATTGGTTGGAGATATTGTGCATGTTTTAGGTTGGTCTCGTACATACCCGGGACCATGGCTTAGACGCCTGGCGCTGAACCGGGCCGTACCGCCAGGTACTACAGTAACAATATAACGGTAACAGCATGGTCGTCAGTCATCCCGGGAACCCTGCAGTGGAACCCTATCTCGACTACGCAACTTGTATCCTAGGTCCACCCAAAATACAGACGTTGTCTCTTCTATCAATTTTCCCACTCTCAGTGTAAGTTGTCCATTTACATTATTATTTAATTCAGCTAGAACAATCAATATTCGTGTTACCTAGAATACCAAGGCGATACAGTGCCAGTAACAGTACAGTATATCGGTAAACAATAATCGTATACACGGGTGAACAGTAACAAAGTCAGTAAACAGTATCAGTAACCGTGTATATGATGAACAATAGGATTGTACATGATGTTACGGTCTAACAATACTTTCCCAGTGACTTTTTGTAACAAGAAATAATACAGTAACATATCCTACACCGTCTAGTCCATATACAATCTCATCCATATGCTCTAGGATATAACAATAACATGATCCATCAATTTATAATCTCCTTACAATCACTGTGAACATCGAGTACTAAATCCATCGTCAAGATAATCTGATACAGTAAACCATAAATCTAATATACAATAATTAGTTCTCTCATACTATCAATCTTCTCTGATGCTCAAGTCATTGATATATCTATCCTCTAAGTCGCTGGTATAACAAAGTCCCAACATATAAAAATACATACTCATTTATATCTAACCAATCATCACTATCCAAATCTGATTAAGATCATTATATACTCTCACTTCCATTAAGTTTAATCACAAGATCTAGAAATTCAAGTAATAAATCAATTATGTATTACATGCACCAGGTCAGGTCAACCCAATTTACGCCTACTCCTCAACCCAAGATCAAGTCTACCACAGTCGAGTCCACTGAATATCCTCAAAGTCAACTATATCAATAGACACCAAATAGTGAAACATTGCATATTAATAATAACAATAAGTCATAAATCAAGTAATAAATTAAAAATATAGTAAAAAATTAATAAATACTTAGGGAAAATAATTACAATATTTTAAGCTAGGGATATTACATTCTACCCACCTTATATAAATTTGTCCTCAAAATTTCAATAAGCAGGAAATAATAAAAGAAATAAAAAAATCAAGAGAGAAGATACAAGCTTCCACGTCGCTTCTCAGCGCATCATGGATTCACCACGCTTCTGCTGCACGCTCTGACTCTACTATCAGCTTCAACATGAAGGATCATACTCAAGGGGCAAAAATCAGGGAATAGAATTAGGATGAAGAATAAGAATCAAGATAGAATCAAGATTACTTTAGAAGAAGAGTTGAATTCAGGTATATCAAAAAAAAAAAAAATGGATATCCAAAGGGAGGACGATCGATTTTCAAGTGGACTCAATATCATTGCATGGATAGTATATGTATTGCAGTGTAACATTAGCTCATTTTAAGTTAATGGTAAGAGTCAAGTCCATTTTGAGTCAAAAATTAAACGTCGAACCTAGCTCTGATACTAGAAAACTCTGTCACGCCCCGCTTCCCAAAATACGTGAAAACGGAGTCACGACGAGAGTTGGTGACGTATATACGCAAGGAGAATACCCCACGTATACACACTAATCCTAAAGTAATCTGAACTAGATATATAATCACTATGATAAATCAATATCACTGCAATATGACATATAAATATCTAATACAATGATAGCAGATGGATAAAAGGATAGAACGAGTATTAAGTCCAATGCACAGAATCATGAAAGCAACAGGAATAAAGAAGAGATAGAAAATACCGAGAAAGGATGATCAAGTTAGAGAACTCTAGCTCCTTAAGATGCTTGTGATCCTCTCCAAATACCTGATCAATAATAAATAGTTACAGATCTAAATATGCAAATCCAGGGAGTTAGAACTCCTAACAAATGTGTATGAATAAAGGGGAAAGTGCACGTGTATATAACGAGTGAGCATATAAGATAATATATACTGAAATAAGACTAAAAATAACATGCAAAACATATATAGACAGTAATAAGGGCAGTCAGTAATAGAACCAGATGTATAATCAAGTCAGGTGTCTATTACATTCTATATATATAGGTGAGTAGAGTCAATCAGTGCAAGTGTCCAGAGTACAATCAGGTCATGAGTACAATCAGGTGTCCAACAAAGTATACATGTATAAGGTGAACACAATCAGTCACAATATATTATGGACAGTTATTATTATTTATTATGTTAGTGAATACCACTTGCTACATATAATAGACGCATCCAATACTGTGCCTACTACACATGTCAATCGGGGTCCTATGTTATTGAAACTGATTGATTAGAGAACTGTTCATGCTTTAGGTGAGTCTCGTACATACCCCGGACCATGGCTCAGACGCCTGGCGCTGAACCAGGTCATACCACCAGGTACTACAGTAACAGTATAATAGTAACAGCATGGGATGTCAGTCATCCCCGGGAACCCTACAGTGGTGCCCTATCTCGGCAACCCAAAATACAGACGCTGTCTCCTCCATCAATTTTCCTAATCCCAGTGCAAGTTATCCATTTACATTATTATTTAATTCAGTTAAAACAATCAGTATCTATGTTATCTAGAATACCGAGACGACACAGTGATATTAACAGTACAGTGTATCACTAAACAGTAATCGTATGTACGGTGAACAGTAACAAGGTCAGTAAACAATATCAGTAATTGTGTGTACGATGAACAATAGGACTGTACATGGTGTTACAATCTAACAATATTTTTCCAGTGGCTATCACTAACATAAAATAATATAGTAACATATCCTGCACCATCTAGTCTATATACAATCTCATTCATATGCTCTAGGATATAACAATAACATGATCCATCAATTCATAATCTCTCGACAATCACTGCGAACATCGAGTACTAAATTGATCCTCAAGGTAATCTGATATAGTAAACCACCCAATACACCAATAATAGTTCTCTCTACTATTAATCTACTCTGATCCTCAAGTCATTGATATATCTATCCTCTAAGTCACTGGTACATCCAAGCCCCACATATAAAAATACATACTCATTCATATCTAACCAATCATCACTATTCAAATCTGATTAAGATCATCATACACTCTCACTTCCATTAAGTTCAATCACAAGATCTAGACATCCAAGTAACAATCAATTATGTATATATAAGCACCAGGTTGGTCAACCCAATCACATCTACTCCTCAACCTAAGATCAAATCCACCACAATCGAGTTCACTGAATATCCTCAAACTCAACTATATCAATAGATATCGAAATCATATCTAAATAGTGAAACATCCTCAAGTGATTTGACTCACCAATCAATCAATAGATAATTATTTTGCAAGTTTCAATTCACCGAATAATTGTCTGATAAATACTATACATGAGTTATACTATTTGTCCTCAAATATGAACCAAACCAGCTGATCAGAGATTAAATCAAGTCACAGTATAAGGTATACCTCAACTAGTCCTGAATCAATAGTAACAACCAACCATCACATGAAATGACGCTGATAATACTCTGATGCGTTCTGATAAACTGTACAATAAAAGTATACGCTCACTGACATCATATAAAATGGTACGGATAATCATACTGATCAAATATATCAGATGGTCTAATGAAATAATACGAATTTATACATGAACACCTTCTGGCAACAATAAATAAGAAAAAGACAATAGAACAAAAACTCACATGAAATAACGCGATTTTGGAACCAAATCGCTATCTGGTCTTCACTACACGAACCGTACGAACCTCTGAATCATCCCATGGGTCGGTCTTCGAATCGCTAGTCTATCGGGTCCATAACGAGCACCAACTGAATCTCTTATAATGGCCCAGATCTCACCAAACGGATCGACATTGCTGTACCACGCAATCAAAAATATGAACTCACACGAACATATACCCGCATACATACACACATACCACACAAAACACACACACACACACACACATATATTCACATGCCCAATATATATAATCATGCATACATACATATATATACTTATACACATACATGTATATATACTCACACATTTAAATACACTCACACACACACACACCACGAACTCATGCACATCCACACCAAAGCATAATACATGCATGCGCATAAAAACACAACACACTTATATACTAATACATGCACACAAATCTATACACATACATATTAACACCCACCATTAACACCCACCTAAACACTAACACACACCCATTAATTAAAATACACCCATTAATTCACATAACATATGTATCATATACATATTTACAAGCACAAACTCACCAAAAAATAATAGATAGAGAGAGTAGGAGAGACTCACGGCCTCAAGAGAGAAGCTCGGCTATGGGGATCAGCGCCAGCGGAGACGGAGTCCGCGGAGGGGATGGTTGCCATCGAAGGTGATGCGGCAGGCTCCGGGATGGTTTGTAAATCTCGCCGGGCAGGAGAGGAAGGTGCTCTGGCCTGGATGTGTGTGCCTTGCGGCCATGTCTTGGCTGGCTAAGGATGGGAAGGCACAACAAGGGTTGGGCACTGGATACAGGGTAGTGGGAAGGTAGTCACGCCGGAGGCTACCAGGGAATAGGCACCATGGAGTGTGCGTGGAGGTGGGATGTGCGAAGGGGGCTTCGATTGGTGCTGGTGGCGACAGGGAGTTGGGGGAGAAAAAGAAGAGAAGATTTAGGTGATTAAAATAGATTAGGGTTAGGAAATAGATTAGGGTTAGGGTTTAGGATTAGTATTAGGAGATAAGATGATTACATAGGGTTGAGTTCTTGGGTTAATGCGTTTCGGGTTATGGTAATGGGTTTATGGATATAGGCTAGAGGGTAATAGGTTGAGATAAATCGGTATGGGCTAGGGGAAAAAAATAGAAAAACACTAATACTATTAATTAATAATAATGATAATAATATTAATTAAGTAATAATAAAAACAATAGTATTAACAACAATAATAGTAATAATAATAACAATAAAATAATAATAAACACCAATAATACTAATTAACAATAATTATAATAATACCAATAATAATAGTATTAACAAAGTTAATTAGCCATAACTATAATATTAATAACAACAACAATATATTAACAATAATAATTATAATTAACAATGACAAAGCTAATAATACTAATAATGATAAATAACAATAACAACAACAACAATAATAATAACAATAAATAATAATAATCATAGTAATAGTAACAATACTAATTAGTAGTTAAACTATTAACAAGTAATAATGATAAATATATAAAGCAAATTTACCATTTAATAGTCCAAAATAATTTGCGTATTTAATATTAACAATAAATCATAACTCAAGTTAATAAATTAAAAGTATAGTAAACATTAATAAATACTTAGGGCAAATAAATACAGTATTTTAAACTAGGGATATTACAATCCAACTCTGCATGTAGCATTACTTAAATAGTTTTTTTAAATTTTTTTTAGAGAAATGCGATTGGTAATTTCAGGGGGAGTTATCCAAGCACAAATTTACAAGAAATTAAAGAATAAATTGCAGAGTTCAAAACAGAGGACACGCAGAGATTTACGTGAAAATCTAAAAGGGAAAACCACGGAGAGAGAGTGTTCCACTGTAATTTAAAAAACGCTCACAATGGTGGCCGCCTGATCTCTAGTACTACAGTTTTTTGGAGTAATTGATTGCCCTCCTCGTTGAAGGGGGTCCTCAATTTATACAGGTGGCTGTCTTTGGATAAAGTTACATAATTTTCATCTAACTGAATACTTTATCCTATCTTAACTGCTTATTATGGAGGCAGTCAGAGTCGAGCGTCCACATTTAAATTGAAAGAGAAGTGTTTGTCTTTATTCAGTGACCTTCGTTCAGCTGTCAATGTAGTTGATCTATTCCCGAGGCGTAACCGTCATATTATGCAAATTTGGCTTGGAGGTAAGGTCGCTCATAACTGAATCTATTTTGTTCTTCTAGCGACTTGATCTATTCAGAGTTTGAATGGGATCAGAACTCTTTTGGAGATTTTAGATAAAGTCATGTGCCGCATGATCAACATGGGAGTAGATGGACAAGCATCGAGATCTCAGGGAGGTCAAAAATTGACCACTACAGATGCCTACTCTGCTTTCCTACCTGAAAGGAGGTCGGGGACTGGCCCCTAGGAGTTACATATCTCCGGGGGCTCTGAGGGAAAAGGAGGGAAGCAGACCCCTTGAGCATGGGCTCGAAGTGTCTGTGTCGCTTCAGTTCCTATCTTTTTATGGCGTGCCTCTATAGACTGGTAGAGTTTTAAATGCGTGTCTCATCCGTTGTAGCGTCTTTCACTTAACCGTCACTTTTTGAAAAGGCATGGCGCTCGAGGTGGGTTCAAGTGCAACAGTTCAGATCTGATTTGTTGTGACACGTGTAGCCTCTGGTCTTGTGGCTTCTCTTCTGAGGGTTTTAAAATGCATCTCTCTTTCAAATCCTCAGAATTATCACTAAATTCCAGAGTTTCTTCAATCTCTCATCTTCTTCCTCCTGTGATCTTCTTGCCTCCCGATCTTTCATCAGCCTTTTTCTTCAGAGATGAAGAAGGGAAGCAAGTCCGATGCTACAAGTGGCGTAAGCAGAAGTAAGCCGTGGTGGAGGAGAAGGGAAAGAGATCCCAGTTTCGCACTAGGGTTGGCATGGATTCCGATTCAAGAACTACGAAACTTCATAACCAGGCACATGTTGACGAATACCGGGTGAAATATTGTGTTTGCCTCTCTCCTAGATCAAGGTCAAATTCTACCCCCAGGATACTGAGTTCATGAAGTACGGTGATGCCTACATGCATCCCCAGATCCTGACTCTTGGGCTAAAGCTGCTGCCATCAAAGTTCGTCCGCAGCATCTTGACCTACTACAAGATTGCTCCCTCGCTATTGTCGGGGGTGGCCTAGCATACTGTGCTAGGTTTAGAGGCCGTTGTGCCCTAATTGTGCCCAATTCCTGTCAGCGTGAGGTTTTCAGCGCTGCCTATGTGTTGAGAAAGACTGCCTAGGATGCGCGCTACTTTGTTCCCCAGATTGGGTGTGAAAAGATCATTGTCGACATAGTTGATAGTGATCATGGCATGCAGGACACCATGGTCTGGGTGACCAGTGCGTGGGAGGCTGAGTCAGAGAATGAACATGGAGTCATCCTGACCACGTGGAATTTAGGCCGAGTCGCTTGGAAGGTGCAGTGTAGAACGCTTATATCAATTTGAAGTTACAGGAGCTGACCGTTGTGGATTATGACCACCGTAATTGGAGTTGGTTGTAGATCCTAATAGGACTCTTATGCCTCTAGTTCTCCCAAAGGCACCGACCTCAGCTAAAAGTCCACCGGCCATGGTTATTGAGAGGCAAAGGATCTCTGGGCGAGTGGTCCCCGTTAAGAGGAGAGGGCCCCCGACAACCCTCGGGGTCTCACCTTCCCGAAGAGATAGCTCCCGAATATGTTAGTTTTTTCTCAGTAATACAGTTCTTTAGTGCTTGTTTTCTTTTGCTAAAAAGGAGCAAGATTGGCTTCAATGACTCCACTGAGGAGGAGAAGCTTGATCTGCTGTCAGCTGCATCCCCTGGTCCATCCTCGAGTGTTGGACAGCTCCATGTGGAGAAGGATGCCCGGGTTGGGCCCTCCAACCTCGCGGACTCTAGTGCTCAGGGAAAATTGTCGGCCGCCAAGGCCCTCAAAGAGGGTGCAGGTGCGCTTCACAAGCTAGTAAACATGGAGGCGGAGATGCCAGAGGAGCGTCCCCTTGCAGTCATAGCACTTTCTGAGCAAGAGGGTGCGACGATGGAGCCTCCATTAACTCTGGTTGAAACTGGGCCCAAGCCATTTCCTAGGCTTGAGGTGGAGGGGGTTGTCATGCCTTCGCTTGCCAAGGACGATGCGAGGGTCTCAGACCCTACTGGCTCTTCGGAGACCGGTGTTGGGTCTCAGGTGCTGACCTTGGGGTGCCTACTTTTAGATCGACGCTTGGGTTATTTCTCCGACGGGGGAAGAGGAAGCTACCCTGGGGTATAGAGACTTCCTTGCAGGACTGGAGAAGATCAAAGTGCTTCCTTTGAAGGACAAGCGGCGGCGTTGAACGAGGTTTTTAGGGTAAGCTTTTCTTTGACTTACTTTTATTTGATGTTTGGCTTTTTTCTTGTTTTAACCTTAGAACACTGTGCTTACCTTCGAGCTGCTAGACGCTCACAGGGACGTCCTAAAGGAGAAGGGGAGATGATTGCCAAACTGCGTCGAGAAGTGGAGGAACTTGCTTTCAAAGGGAAGAAGGTGACCGACAAGATCTATCGGCTCCGGGCGGACTTGGACCATGAAGCTGAGGCCTAGTGTAATGCCCTAATCCTGTGGGTACAGAGACATTACTGTGACGTATATACGCTGGGTGAAAATACCCTCACATATATATATGCTAAGCATCAGTATAAGCAGGAATCAGAGTATGAAAGTATGCCATGCATTTTACATTCCCACATAAGAGTATAATTATAAACTTATCACAAGATGTAACAGAATAATAAAAGTGAAATCACCTAGAGGGGGGGGTGAATAGGTGATAGTGCTAATCTAGAAACTAAATGCGGAAGCTAAAAACTATTTTGCAACACACTTAATACAGCCAACAAGTGTAGCCGAATTCCCGTGAAGGGCTCTGGACTAACTCCTCTTGATTCCCCTAGATAAGGGTTGAGGTGCTATAAGCTCTTGTGGTTAAGTATAAGTGAGGCACACAAACACAACCAAGCATATAATATGAATAGACAATATGAATATATGCAAGACACAAATGCAAGCAATAAGATATGAATGAATGAATGATGCTTTGTACAAATAAAAGAGAGAGTTAGAGAGACAATGGATCAAGCGCAAACACAAAGATATGTTTCGAGGTTCGAGCCCCTAACTCTACGTCCCCGCCTTCACCGAGAAGAATTTCTAATCCACTATCTTGTCTACCGAGGACTCCCACCGAGGGAACCTCCACCGAGGAGGATTTTTACAACAAGGGAGTACCGAACTCCTCTCTCAAACACCACCTCACAACCGAGGGGTAGGCCCGTAGCCAAACAACATCCAACACCTCTACCGAAGAGGGTTTACAAACCAAACTCTACCTCTCACAAGAGAGAGCAAACCACAATCCTCAACCTCTACCAAAGAGGGAGCAAACCAATCACCCGATCAACCTCTACCAAAGAGGGATACAACAAAAGCAAGGGTATTTACAACGAGTGGTTTCTTTCAACCACAAACAATCTCTCTTTCCTCTTTTCCACAAAACAAGATCCTAATAGAATAGGATAGAATGATAGCTCAAGTGTGGAAAAAACTAGAGTTTGGAAAACAAAAACTCAAAGAAAAATACTTGAAAAAATTCTTTGTAAAGGATAGAAATGAAGAACAAAACAAATCTCCCAATTTTTCTATTTTCTTTGATTTTCCAAAAACTCTAAAACAATTAAGATTGATCTTTTTGGCACAAAACTCTTTTGTAAACTTGTTTAAAACAATAGAGAAAGTCTGAAAATTTTTGCTCTTAAAATCTTGTTCAAAACCCTAAAGAGATGGGGTATTTATAGGCCCAAAAGAAAATTAGCCGTTAGGCTGATCTGTCAGTCTGACAGGCTGGCGGTCGACCGGCCGGTCGACCGCCAACGGTCTGAAATATGACCGTTGGGTAATCCCGGTCGACCGCCTAGATACAGAGAGCAAGGCTCTCTGGTCCGGTCGACCGGTCAGTCGACCGGCCCACTGTGCTGCCAGACGTGCACAGCTCTGTGCACGCGGTCGGCCTTTGGTTCGGTCGACCGTGCGGTCGGCCGACCTGGCCTGTCAGTCACTGTTCTGGGTCAGAAAAATATGTTAAAAATATTTCTAAAAATTCTTTAAAAACTTCTAAAAATCTCCAAAAATAGTTTTCTCATTTTGCATTGATATATAAACTTGTGATAAACATTTCAACTCAAATATCAAGCATAAAAAACCATTTTTGTGTTTTAACATTTTTACCAAAAACAAAACTGTATTTTATCAAACTTTGATTTTTCAATACATGAACAGGCTAGTCAAAATAAGTTTGTCTAAGAAGTTTAAGCATGCATGTATAGAATGAAATTACTATACATAAACCAATTAAACTTGTTTTGATCTAAACTATTCATGAAAACCAAAATCCATAAAGCGTGTGTGTTGTGCACCTGTACATATCAACTATTCTAAGCTTTACACATGGATCTAAAACAAACTAAATTAAACTATGAATACCTAAGTCTTCTTGACGATCTTCATCTTCAAGTTGACTCGGTCCAAACTCCGTGATCCAACGAGCATGGCTATGAATGATCTTGACGCTCGGGCTCGGGAATCACCAAGTGAAGGCTTTCAAACTCCTCTTTTTGAAGCAATCACCAACTAATATCTTGATCAATGATCTGTAACTAAAATCACAAGATAATTAGTAAACATAACTACATGAGTTAATCATCATCAAAACTAGAGTGGAAGGCCTCTGGGCCAACAATCTCCCCCTTTTGATGATGACAAAACTCATGGAGTTATATATGCATGGATTAAAGTTAAGCTTCAAAGAAGCTCCCCCTTAACTCATGCATAAACAAATAAACATAAATATGCAATGAATATGAAACATGAAACATGCATAGATATGCATAATCAATAAAAAGGCTCTAGATACCAATGAAATTTTCAAATAAAAAAACAAAACAAGTGCTCTAGATACCAATTAAACTTAATATATGCAAAACCATAAATATGCATATATAAAACTTCTCAAATAATTCTCCCCCTTTTCGTCAATCATCAATAAAGGGGTAAAAACTAAAACAATAAAATTTTCTCCCATTTTGTTCGAAACAAAGAATCAACAAAAGGGTCAAAACAATAAAAATAGTGTTCTCTCCCTTTTTGTCTAAAACAAAAACAAAGTCAATAAGGGGTGACATTAAACATGATACCAATTAAAAAAAATATGTCAATGAAGTGCCTCTTGATACCAATTTAAAGTGAACATAGATCAATAAATGGTATATGTGATATACATTCATGAAGAGGATGATGTGAAGCTTCCCTACATAGATACATTACATGAAGGAGGGATGACAAGCCCTAATTCACATAACATACGCTATGCAATGCATAAGAGGAGATGTGAAGCTCCCCCTATACACGTGTACCACATAAAGAAGAGTTGTCAAGCTCCTCAATACACGATACACTCATCATGAATCTATATGTAAAAGAGATGTTAAGCTCTCCTTGCATATATGCAATCATATCAAAACATTTTAACATTTCTTTAAAACATTTTGAATTTTCTCAATAAAATAAATTTGATACCAATTAATAATGTGTCAAAGTAGTGCATCTTGATATCAATAGAAATTTAAACATTATAAACATTGAATTCCTAAAGATAAATCTTGATACCAATTGAAATTATTATTCTTTAAAAGCAAATGATACCAAAATGGAAATTCAATATTTTCTATCATAAAGTAAGGGAGTGGAAATCAAATACCAATTGAAATACAAAAAAATTTTCTCCCCCTTTATGAAATACCAACTAAAACAATGCGTAGGCTCGAAATAAGATACCAATTGAAAATTGAATCAATTGAAACAAAGTTAAAACTCAAGCTTAGCATAAACAAAATTTTGTGCTTAAAGATATAGGGATATAATAAGCACAAATAAAACATATATTGTATGAAAAGTAGATATCAATTGAAATTGATATTCTTCGAAATATAAGCATACATATATAAAAATATATGAGTATACAAAAATGTCAATATTGATACCAATTGAAAGAATCCAATGATACCAATTGAAACAACAATAATATCAAGTATATATCTCATATAACCTATTACCCATTCATGCACAAGTTTAAAAGATATTCAAGAAGGGTATACATGGCATGGTCTCCCAACCAACCGCCCTTAGAAGGTAGGGGTTTCAAAAATAGGTTTAGAAAATGAAGTTTGTTTGAAAACTCTACCATATGAAGAATACGAACTAGTTAAATGGAAAAAACTTGTTAACTAGTACAAAATCCTTCAAGTAAGGAATAAAACAAAATTATTTTCATGAAACATGAAATCCACATGATAATCAACACTCTAAGCTAATTAAGTATAAATATGACTCATCAAAACAAAACATGAGTAAACAATAAATGTGAGTGTACAAATAAGATGTGAAGATCATAATTATGAAAGATGGACAATAAGCTCAATATTCCTTGAAACATGAAAACATGAAAATCATCAAAAACTATTTAAACTTCAAGGTATATGTATGTCCTATACAAACTAAAGTATACATACATATCCAAACACAACGAGTCCACAAAGATATATGTATGAAGGCACGTGGCTCAAAAGGATGTATATGTATAACAATAATTTGGATAAAATGAACATATACATGAAGTTAAACATAAACACATGGAAACATGAAATAAATCCAAAATGGAAATACAAGTTTAAAATGCATGGATCAACAAAAGTAGACTACACTAGCACATCTAATGGGAACAAATAAGCATTCAAGCTCAAACATATATAGATTTATTTGTGGCCCACTATATGCACAAATATATACCTAGTCTTAATGAAAACTAACATTTAAACATGTAATCAACGCATGAAGTATAAAAATAAGATATGAATAAACATGAAGAAACATAAACATGATTATTATGTAAATTCACATGTTATTAGATTCATGATGTACATGATAGCTAAACAAAGGTGAGAACACTAGATATGAGTCCATGTAAGCATGGGTGTCTCAAATACTATACATGTAAGTCATAAGCCTAATAAGCATGGCATTAACACAATAATCTAAAAACAATAAATCATGCTATAAACACTAATTATGAAAGCATGTAAATAAAACGGGAGTAAAGGATTGTCACCAAAACCGAAGAAGCAACTCTCCTTGTCTCCAAAACATGGTGGTCTTCCCACCAAACCTCCCTTGAAATTGATGCATCCAAATAGTTTCCTTTAAGCACGGAACACATCCACTCCAAGGTACCGCTACTCTCACGTCATGTGAGAGCCCACACCTACATCATAAATAAGAGGGGTGGTTTTGGTACCCACAACTTTTTGGGTCCATAGGGGTTAGTATCATTCCTAACCCAAACAAATTTATTTGCTAAATTACAATTATGTATACGATCAAAGCAAAATTTAGCAAGGTGGCCCTTACGTCCACAATGTGTACAAGTGTACACATGAGCATACAAGTGATGATGGTGTCCGTGAGGAGCATGTGTATGCCGTGGGGGGTGTGCATGAATAATAGATGGAACTTGTTTCTTTCAAAACAAAGTTTCCAAGCGTGTATGACCCACTACACATTGGCTCAAAGTGGAGCCTAAACAATGAACACTCTTCTTAAGCATGGATATATCATTTTTAATCAAAGAAGAAGTGTGACATGCAATAGATGAAGTGTGTGATACTACCCTAGCATGGCAAACATGTGTATCAATCTTATTTTTGCAAACAATCATTCTTCTTCAAACAAACATTTAAATCATTTGAAATAGAAATTATTTTATTTTTCAAAGTAACATTCTCTTTTAAAATAAAATCAATTTTTGAAGACAAGTTTTTATTTTTCTTCAAAACATTATTACTATCATTTTTATTCTTCAAAAAATTATTTTCTTTTAGTGCAAGATCAAGTTGAGATCTCAATGAATCCCTTTCATTATAGACCTCAACCTTCTCTTGCAAAACCTTGTCAAGTTTAGAAGACAATTTCTCATTTTCTTTAGTTAAAGCAACTGTCTTCTTTTTCAAAACATTATATTTTTTAATCAATTTTTCACACACAATAGAAAGTTCTTCATTTAAAGCATGGGCATCAATATAATCATTAGAAGAACTAGCATCATCATCATCTAAGTGAGTTTCCGAGTGTACCTCAAGGGAGTCATTCCCTTGTATCATATAGCATTGTTGTGGCTCGAATTCTCCACTAGATTCCTCCTCTTGTTGGATTGGCATTTGACGCTTGGAGGTGGTGGTTGTGGTCAACTTGTTCCACACTGCAAAGACGGAATCAAGGTTAGAAACATGCATAAGATATTCTTTTGAAAGCGTGCTTCTAATAGCCTCAAGGGCTTGTGCATTGGCCCATATATGCTTGCTATCACTAAGGTAGGATTCCTTGGTAATGGCAAGGTGAACCTTATATCCTAGGGTTTGTAAGTAGATGGACATCTTAGTCTTCCAAACAACAATGTTGGAAGAATCAAACATTGGTGGGGTCATGAAGTCCATGGGTCCAAACTAAATGTGTGCAAGCAAACAAATTGTGCAAATGCAAATGGAAGATTAGCAAACAAGGATCTCACTCCTAAGTTGTTAAGCCTAAAGTATCAGGAGCGTAGGCTCTGATACCAATTGAAATCACCTAGAGTGGGGTGAATAGGTGATAGTGCTAATCTAAAACTAAATGCGGAAGCTAAAAACTATTTTGCAACACACTTAATACAACCAACAAGTGTAGCCAAATTTCCCGTGAAGGGCTCTGGACTAACTCCTCTTGATTCCCCTAGATAAGGGTTGAGGTGCTATATGAAGCTCTTGTGGTTAAGTATAAGTGAGGCACACAAACACAACCAAGCATATAATATGAATAGGCAATATGAATATATGCAAGACACAAATGCAAGCAATAAGATATGAATGAATGAATGATGCTTTGCACAAATAAAAGAGAGAGAGAGTTAGAGAGACAATGGATCAAACGCAAACACAAAGATATGTTTCGAGGTTCGAGCCCCTAGCTCTACGTCCCCGCCTTCACCGAGAAGGATTTCTAATCCACTATCTTGTCCACCGAGGACTCCCACCGAGGGAACCTTCACCGGGAGGATTTTTACAACAAGGGAGTACCGAACTCCTCTCTCAAACACCACCTCACAACCGAGGGGTAGGCCCGTAGCCAAACAACAGCCAACACCTCTACCGAAGAGGGTTTACAAACCAAACTCCACCTCTCACAAGAGGGAGCAAACCACAATCCTCAACCTCTACCAAAGAGGGATCAAACCAATCACCCGATCAACCTCTACCAAAGAGGGATACAACAAAAGCAAGGGTGTTTACAACGAGTGGTTTCTCTCAACCACAAACAATCTCTCTTTCCTCTTTTCCACAAAACAAGATCCTAATAGAATAGGATAGAATGATAGCTCAAGTGTGGAAAAACTAGAGTTTGGAAAATAAAAACTCAAATAAAAATACTTGGGAAAACTCTTTGTAAAGGATAGAAATGAAGAACAAAACAAATCTCCCAAATTTTCTATTTTCTTTGATTTTTCCAAAAACTCTAAAACAAATAAGATTGATCTTTTTGGCACAAAACTCTTTTGTAAACTTGTTTAAAATAATAGAGAAAGTCTGAAAATTTTGGCTCTAAAAATTTGTTCAAAACCCTAAAGAGATGGGGTATTTATAGGCCCAAAAGAAAACTAGCCGTTAGGCTGATCTGTCAGCCTGACAGGCTGGCGATCGACCGACCGGTTGACCGCCAACGGTCTGAAATATGACCGTTGGGCAATCCCGGTCGACCGCCCGGTCGACCGCCCAGATACAGAGAGCAAGGCTCTCTGGTCTGGTCGACCGGTCGGTCGACCAACCCACTGTGCTGCCAGACCTGCATAGCTCTGTGCACGTCGGTCGACCGCACGGTCGACCAGCCTTTGGTTCGGTCGACCGTGCGGTCGGCCGACCTGGGCTGTCAGTCACTGTTCTGGGTCAGAAAAACATGTTAAAAATATTTCTAAAAATTCTTTAAAAACTTCTAAAAATTCTCAAAAATAGTTTTCTCATTTGCATTGATATATAAACTTGTGATAAACATTTCAACTCAAATATCAAGTATAAGAAACTATTTTTGTGTTTTAACATTTTTACCAAAAACAAAACTGTATTTTATTAAACTTTGATTTTTCAATACATGAATAGGCTAGTCAAAATAAGTTTGTCTAAGAAGTTTAAGCATGCATGTATAGAATGAAATTACTATACATAAACCAATTAAACTTGTTTTGATCTAAACTATTCATGAAAACTAAAATCCATAAAACGTGTGTATTGTGCACTTGAGCATATCAACTATTCTAAGTTTTACACATGGATCTAAAACAAACTAAACTAAACTATGGATATCTAAGTCTTCTTGACGATCTTCATCTTCAAGTTGACTCGGTCCAAACTCCGTGATCCAACGAGCATGGCTATGAATGATCTTGATGCTCGGGCTCGGGAATCACCAAGTGAAGGCTTCTAAACTCCTCTTTTTGAAGCAATCACCAACTAATATCTTGATCAATGATCTGTAACAAAAATCACAAGATAATTAGTAAACATAACTACATGAGTTAATCATCATCAAAACTAGAGTGGAAGGCCTCTGGGCCAACAATAAGAATATTACATCACCAAGATGCGCAAAATATGAATACAAGGAGATATACAAATATGAACAGTACAAAAGATGTTTACGAGTTATGATAAGAGAACTCAAGAGTCGAGCAGAGGACCTCGAAGAAAAAGGACCCAGCACGGTCAACCACTGATCTAGTACACTACCGCCGCGCAACTCTGACCATGAGGAAGTCCACTACAGTCCAAGTTTTGAGATCTAGACATGCAGGTCTAGTAGAGTCAGAAAGCTGCCCAACGAGTGATAAGATGAGTGCCAAGTGGCATGTAGAGATTAGTACACGTGTATCGATAAATCCGAATAAAAAGCATGTATCGAAAATAAGTTATGAGCATAGGCACACCCAAGAATGAAATGAGACCTAAAAGTAATACATTAAATACAAGTGTTGACAAAACTAGTTATATATGCTTAGCTTTGAATTCATGAGATTGATAGTTAGGGGGATAATCCTAACAAGAAAACCTTCACACACACACACACACACACACACACACCTCATGTTATCATAACCTGAGTTCATACAACTCGACTTCCCCAAAGTAACAGAATGAGAATGTCAAGAATTATTACTGTATCACAGAAATCATATACAAGAGATATGCAGGATGACTTAATTATTCAATAGTAATCATCAGTGTCGCCTATTATTCTAATCATTTCTTGCCAATGTCCCACACCACTGAAAGTTCATACCGGGTCCGTACTCCAGTAGAACTCAATCCCAACTCTGATATAAGGATACCGTTATTCGAATAAGGAAGTGATTCAATAATACTCACTATTGAGTTTATTATTTTTTGGTAATTAAGTTATATCTGAAGCAGGGTCGATGTTGTGTGCTTAAGCATACAAGTATAAGCCGGTATAAAAAATCCAGTGTAGTAACTTAGAAATCATATATAGTAAAGTAAGGCGTTCAACTCAAGTCATATTATATGAATAAGTGGATTATAACAATATAGCAAGTCACAAGCAGATGTGGGTAAAGCTAGTTGTATAACCTAGTATATGGCTTCATTAGTCAAGTACGTCGAAGGGATAATCCAAACAAGATATAACGTCCCGATTCCGCGGGTATGAAGACGTTACTACGATGTATATACGCAAGTCAAAAATACCCTCACGTATATACGCTAAGCACTAATATATGCAGAAATTAGAGTTCGAAAATACGTGGTGCATTATATATTCTAACATATGAGCAATTATAAAGTTATCTTCAGATGTGACACAATATTATAAGAAATTATATCACTGATAGGCGCAATTACGAGAATACAAGGAGATATACAAGCATAAATGGTACAAAGGGCACTCACGAGCTTACAGAAAGAAAACTCGAGAGATGCACAGGGGGCCTGGAAGAATAGGGCTTCAGATGGTTTGCCGATGATCCACGCTTTCGCAGCGCTACTTTGATCAGTAATCAGGAGAATGTACAAGCTTCAAGCTTTGAGACCTGGACATAAGGATCCAGAGGAGTCAGAACTCCCTAACGAGTTATATGGCGAATGCCAAGTGGCGTGCAAAGATAAGCACACGTGTATCGATAAATCGAATCTTAAACATGCATTGAAAACCATATCGTGAGCACAATCATACAAAAGCAGGTAGATATATAATAAGCAATATCAGGTAGAGAATACTTATGATATAATAAGATAAGAGTAGAAGACTGGTGAAATAGAACACAAGTGGTAAAACAGGATGTAAGCAGCTATAATATAATAATGATCATAAATCAGTAATCTGATGTAAAACCCGATGAAAGCAAATACTGCAACACCAGCGATACAGACCCAGTTTACAGCTTCATGAGATAAGTATGTCGAAGGAATAACTCAGACAAGGAAATCCTCATTTATATACTGTATATCTTATGTCATCGTATGCTAAGTCCATATGACCCGAATTACAAAACACACAACGAATATATAGTTGGCATCTTTTGTTATCATTACTACTCATCCTACTCAGATATCTAGATATGTGAACTAGCGTCCCAGCACACATATATCCACATCTGAATAAAGCAAGATTGTTATTGGAAATCAATGGGGGTATCAACGAACAATGTTTACAGTGGGTCCCGAACATGCCCGGGACCACGGTCTAGGGTGTTCCATTGCTAGTGTATGGAATCGACCGCAAGGCCTACAGGAGGATCTTATAGGATGCCTCTCATCAAGATGGTACCAAGAAGGAGGGAGCGAGCGCTCTCCTTGGTCGCGTGGAGGCCCTCAGGTCGAATCAAAAGTTTAGTTGCACAACATACCTAATACCACTGTAAACACCATTATATATTGATAGTCGTAAGTTTCCCTCGACCTGACGTAAGTTGTTCCTTTCTATAGTTTATTAGAAATTATCAGATTTTGGTAATGAGCAGGAACAAGTGAAGAGTATCAGGAATACATGTGTATCAGGAGTACGGTTTGTACTGGAATATATCAAGATGCAAGCAAGATTTCAGGTCATCAATCCTGTTATTGTGATAACTATGAGAGTCAGTACGTCATGCCGGATGTCAGGTGATAGCATGACTTGAGGGCGATATTCGGTAGGTGACAAGTGATGACATGGTATATATAAGCACATCAAGCGATACAGAAAAATAGTACCGATATACGAGATCGGTACGAATACCTAAAATTCATGCAGTTTCAAAAAAAATATAGTATAAGTAAGATTTTAACTCTTCACAGCTATTAATAAAATAATAGATAAGTTAGCGAGCAGGTAATAAGCATGGAAACGAATACTCAAACGAAGCTAAGCGAGCTGGAGGTACGGTCAGCAAACAATGTTTAACATTAAAGCGCCTGACGGAGCTACTGGAATGACTCGGCTTAGAGGGCTAGTCTAAAATCTGGCAGAGTTCCACCTAAACGAATTGTTGGCCCAGAAACCCATCACTTTACTTTTGATGATGATTAACTCATGTAGTTATAGTTTACTAATAATCTTGTGATATTTAGTTTCAGATATTTGATTAAGATATTAGTAGGTGTTTGGCTTCAACAAAGGAGTTTTGGAGCAAACACGTATTGATTCAAGAGCTCGCGCGTCAAGATCGCATCTAGCACTCGGTGGGAGTCAAGCTCGTTGGATCGCGTTTGGATCGAGTCATCTTGGAGACAAGAAGACATCAGTTTGTTTAGTTTACTTTGTTTAGATCTTGTGTAAAGATTAGATAGTGTTGATATGCTCAAGTTCACACATACACAAATTAAAGTTTGGTTTTCCGTTTAACCGGTTTTGGATTTCATGTCAAAAACATAGATATATATCTTTATGTATATTGGAGTCTATCCTTATGCACCATGCTTCAAAGTTGTTTCAATATCATGTTATTGTATCCAAATGAGTTTTGGAGAAAACAGTTTTCCATTTCAAAAAATCCAAGTTTTGGAAAATACTGATTTTTTGTTTAAGCCAAATTTCAATATCACAAAAATGGTTCAAATTATTCATAATGTGTATTAAATTTTAGTCACACATATTTGTATTTCGAAGATCTTATAAGAACTTATTTTTATGAAATTTATGTGATTTTATGGGATTTTATTAAAGATAAAAAGACCAAGTTTTTAATCCCCAAAATATGTGACCTTGCCTTCTACCGGTCGACCGGACGGTCGACCGAGGCAGAAGTCGGTCGACCAGTCCAGTCGACCGGTGTGCACAAGCATGCACAGCCGTTTAGGCTGGAGGGACGATCGACCGGCCCGGTCGACCGCCAGAGAACTCTGCTCTCTGGATCTGGCCCCTATCGACCAGGCGATCGACTGGAAGAGAGCTCTGCTCTGTGTATTCAAACCTCGGTCGACTGGGCGATCGACCGACAGCAGAAATTTCTGCTGTCCTTGACCCAACGGCTAGTTTTTGGAATGGGCTATATATACCCATCCCCTTGGGCTATTTTGATTAAGTTTTTCAAGAGAAAAAATTTCCATCTTCTTAAGTGTTTTAGTAACAAGTTTTAAAAGAGTTTTGGGTTTAAAAGATCTATCTTTATTTATTTTAAAGGGTTAGAAAAATCAAAGAAAAAGAGAAGCCTTTGGGAATTATTTTTGTTCTTCATTTCTATTTTATCCTAGAAGTTTTTTCAAGTATTTTCTTTGTGATTTTGATTTTCAAACTCTTTATTTCCTCACACTTGAGCTATCTATCTATCCTATTTATTAGGATCTTGTTTTGTGAGGAAAATTAGTTTGTGGTCTTTGGATCACCACGAGTTGTAATCTTTCTTTGCTTTGGATATCCCTCTTGTATAGAGGTGATTGTGGAGGAGTTTGTTGGAATCCCTCTAAGTGTACGATTGTGATTATTGTTTGGCTTTGTGCCTTGTCCCTCTAGTGAGAGGTGATTGTCGTTTGGCTTAGTACCTCATCCCTCTATTGAGAGGTAATCTTTTGTGGCTTAGTGCCTTGCCTCTTGTGTAGAGGTTATTGTTGGTTGAGAGTGGAGTTGTGTACTCCAAAGTTATATTATCCAAATTCTCAGTGGAGGTTCCCTGTATGGGAAGTCATGTGTAGACGATATAGTGAAAATCCTTCTGTGTGAAGGCAGGGATGTAGAGCTGGGTTGCTTGAACCTCGAAACATATCTTTGTGTTTGTGTTTGATCCACTATCTCTAACTGTATCTCTATTATATCTTGCATTGATTCATATTGCTTATATCAATATCCTTGGAATTATTTGTGTGCCTCACTTGTGTTGAACCAAGAGAGCTTTACATAGCACCTCAACTCTTATTTAGAGGAATTTAGAGAAGATAGTCCAGAGCCCATCACTGGGAATTCAGCTACACTCTTTGGTTACACTAAGTGTGTTGCAATTTATTTTTTAATTCCACATCATTTGTCATTAGATTAGCCATACACCTATTCACCCCCTCTAGGTGTACTTACAACTGGTATCAGAGCCTACGCCCCTGATATTAGGTTTAACCACCTAGGAGTGAGATCTTGGTTAGCTAATTTAGATTTGCATTTGCACACATATTTGTTTACACACACTCATGGATTACCTTGCCCCTCCTATGTTTGATGTTTCTAACAATAATATGTGAAAGTTTAGAATGAGTGCTTACTTAAAAACCCTAAGCTTGCATGTTTACTTTGCCGCTACCAAGAAATCTTATCTTGATAATAGCAAGTATATAAAGGCCAATGCACAAGCCCTAAAGGCACTTAGATGTACTCTAAGCAAAGAATATTTGTTTATGGTTTCTCATTGTGATTCTGCCTTTACAGTGTGGAACACTTTGACCTCTCCAAAGCTTCAAACGCCAAACTATGTGGAGGAGGAATCTAATGGAGGAGAATCCGATCAAGCTTGCTATATGGTTCAATGGAATGAATCCCTTGAGGTAAACTCGGATACTCAACTAGATGATAGTGCTAGCTCTTCTAATAATGATTATAATAGTATAGATGCCGATGCTTTAAATGAAGAGCTTTCCATTTTTTATGAAAACTTGCTTGAAAAATATCAAGTTTTGAAAAAGAAAAGTATTAATTAAACAAAAAATAAGAATTTGTGTTCAAAACTTGACTTGATTTTGCAAGAGAGGGATGGGATTTCAATTGAAAGGGACTCATTGAAATCCTAACTTGACATTGCCCAAAAAGAAAATGAAATTTTAAAAAATAAAAATGATTGTGACATTATTTTGAAGAAAATGAAGTTCTATCTTTAAATTTGATTTTGTTTTAAAAGAAAATGATTCTTTGAAAAACAAAATTATTTCTACTTCAAACGAATTGGATTTGATTTCTAAGAAAAATATTTCTTTGAAAAATGAGATGAATTCACATGTTTGTCATGCTACACCATCTAGTACACCTATTACATGCTTCACTTCTTCTAACATTGAAAATGATATAATCATGTTAAAGAAGAGTGTTAATTGTTTGGGCTCCACTTTGAGCCAATGTGTTATGGATCACAAGAAATTGGAATCCATATTTTGCAAGAAACGTGCACTTCATGTTCATGCACACCATACACGGCTTACACATACTTCTCATGTTCACACACATGACACCAGGTATGCTCATGTGTACACTTGTACACATTATGGACGTCTAAGGGCCACCTTACAAAATTTTGTTATGTGATTGGTCATTAATATTGCACATTTATTATCATATTCTCATACTTATTATAGAATAAACTCTGCTTTTTCCTAATTAAATGTTTAATTTATTTGTAGGCCCATTCCTAAAGGAGAGTGAAGAAAATGAGCCCAAAAGCCCATCAAATTCTGAATTAAATCAGAATTAATTCGAACTCAGTAAATCAGGGCAGATCAGGTTGGTTCAGAACGGTTGAAAATTAGTTAGAACAAATCCCTACAAATCGATCGGTTGAAGCCAATGATCAAAGGCCATTTCGTCAAAATCCCGGACTTAAACTGCAAATCTAGCTGAAGATAAAGACAAATCAAGAAGTTGGGGAGCACCACCAACAGGGTGTGGCCACCTGGCCACACCCTGGCCGTGGAAACACGGCCAAAGCAACGTTTCTGCGGCTTGGTTAGTGAGTTAGGGGGAGCGTTTGCTCCCCCTATCTTCTCACACCTCTCCCCTCTGGGTTTTTTCTTATAAAAGGGCAGGATTTTCACTGAAAATGTGACGACCATGCAGAGATAGGATTTAGTCCATTTTTTCATTTTTTAGTGTAGGTTTTTATTTTCTTTTCATGTAAATTTTAGTTTTAATTTATGTAAATCAGAGGAGATCAGAGTTTTATAGGAGAACGAGAACGAAGCTTGTGCTGAGAGTGACACCGGTGTAAGATGTCCTTCTTTTCTCTTATTATTATGAAATCGAATCTGTAGTTTCCTTTTGTATGTACTTTGTTTTTGTGTTCTTCTTCTTCTTCTCTATTGTTCTTCTTTTGGAACAATTGCTCTCCAAGTGAGTTTAAAAGCATCGAAAGAGCCTTACCTTTGCAAGTGCCACCGATAGCTCATGACGATGGATTTGAGTTTCATTCTGTATCACTTCATACTTGCAACGTCTTGATGATATAATGTGGAGGAAACGGGAATCAACTCTTAGGGCTATACGTTGATCGCCTCACTTCAAGGTAACATCATTGCAAAAGATTCAAGGTAGGTATTTGGCCAAAAGAAGTAAGTAATTTATTTTAGTTTCTTTTCTTTTCTTTTATTCTTTAGTTTAGAACACCAACAACACCCACTTCTTTCCATTTTCAATTTCTTTGTAAATAATCATTTTCTATTTTTTTCCACCTTCTCATTCTACCACTTTCTTCCTCATTTAACTTTAACCTAGTTTTTCTCTTTTTCTTTTAAAGAACTAAAGAAGAACTTTAACCAAACTTTGTATCTTAAAAGAAGATTTACTCAAAAGCTTCCATCGCTAGTCCCTCCTTGTGGATCCCGACCCGCATAGCCACTTGCTATTACGATAGAATTGAGTAACTTGCACTTTTCATTCTTAGTTCTGAATTTCTGTATTTTTTTATGCAGGTAAACCTCAATCAAATGTCAAAATTTGATTGAGGTTTACCTGCACAAAAAAATACAGAAATTCAGAACTAAGAATGAAAAGTGTAAGTTACTCAATTCTACCGCAATAGCAAGTGGCTATGCAGGTCGTGATCCATAAGGAGGGACTAGCGATGGAAGCTTTTGAGTAAGTCTTCTTTTAAGATATAAAGTTTGATTAAAGTTCTTCTTTAGTTCTTTAAAAGAAAAGGAGAAAAATTAGGTTAAAGTTAAGTGAGGAAAAAAGTGGTAGAATGAGAAGGTGGGGAAAAAAATAGAAAATGATTATTTACAAAGAAATTAAAATGGAAAGAAGTGGGTGTTGTTGGTGTTCTAAACTAAAGAATAAAAGAAAAGAAAAGAAAAGAAACTAAAATAAATTATTACTTCTTTTGGTCAAATACCTACCTTGAATCTTTTGCAATGATATTACCTTGAAGTGAGGCGATCAACGTATAGCCCAAAGAGTTGATTCCTGTTTCCTCCACATTATATCATCAAGACGTTGCAAGAATGAAGTGATACAGAATGAAACTCAAAATCCATCGTCATGAGCTATAGGTGGCACTCGCAAAGGCAAGGCTCTTTTGATGCTTTTAGACTCACTTGGAGAGCAATTGTTCCAAAAGAAGAAAAGTAGAGAAGAAGAAGAAGAACACAAAAACAAAGTACATACAAAAGGAAACTACAGATTTGATTTCATAACAATAAGAGAAAAGAAGGAAATCTTACACCGGTGTCACTCTCAGCACAAGCTTCGTTCTCGTTCTCCTATGAAACTCTGATCTCCTCTGATTTACATAAATTAAAACTAAAAATTACATGAAAAGAAAAACAAAAACCTACACTAAAAAATGGAAAAATGGACTAAATCTTATCTCTGCATGGTCATCACATTTTCAGTGAAAATCCTGCCCTTTTATAGGCAAAAACCCAAAGGGGAGAGGTGTGAGAAGATAGGGAAAGCAAACGCTCCCCCTAACTCACTAACCAAGCCTCGAAAACGCGGCTTTGGCTGCGTTTCTGCGGCCAGGGTGTGGCCAGGTGGCCACACCCTGTTAGTGGTGCTCCGCGGCTTCTTGATTTGTTTTTATCTTCAGCTGGATTTGCAGTTTAAGTCTGAGATTTTGACGAAATGACCTTTGATTATTGGCTTCAACCGATCGATTTGTAGGAATTTGTTCTAACTGATTTTCAACCGATCTGAACCAACCTGATCTGCCCTCATTTATTGAGTTCAAATTAATTCTAATTTAATTCAGAATTTGATGGGCTTTTGGGCTCATTTCTCTTCACTCTCCTTTAGGAATGGACCTGCAAATAAATTAAACATTTAATTAGGAAAAAACAGAGTTTATTCTATAATAAGTATGAGAATATGATAATAAATGTGCAATATAGTGACAATCACACCCCATACCTATCTTTTGCTCGTCCTCGAGCAAAACAACTAAACTATACTAAGGATTATTAGACCACTTTCGCAGGTCACGCGATTGCACTGAGCATGTGCAACAAGCCGTTAAACCTCTAGGTTTCCCCTAGAGGACGAGTTTATCTCGTGAGGGTTTTCAGTAGATTACACCCACAAAATCCATAAAGAAAGAGAAATAAAGAGTTAGTATTTTCGAAAAGCATTTGAAAGAGAAAATATTTGAAATATAATTGTAAGATTAAGTAATCTATAAATTATAGGAAAACTGAATTTTTCATTCCTAAACTTAGTCTCTATTCAAAAATTTGTTATCAATCAAAGTAAGGAGTCAAATTGTACTTCTCATTTAGTCTATTACTTTACCCTAAGTTATATGCACCTTGTGACCGTGAAAATTTTAACTAAGGGTTCATTAACTCTAACTCTTATGCCTTATATATATATATATATATATATATATATATAATATATATATATATATATAGAGATAGACTTGTATCCTTTCAAAAGGATTTGATCCCGGATCCTTCCCACTCAAATTCAACCCTCTAACATTTGAATACAAGATCCACTCCGTTGAAGTTGATCTATACTATTTCAAGTATCTATAAACCAAAAATCAAGTGTTTTACATACTTTTTGCCCATCCATCAAGTAGGGGAAAAACGGACGGCCTAAATAGTGAGTTGGTTAGTTTAACGGTGTAGAACATTTAAAATCTAACAAAAATTAGTTATAGGGGTTTTTAAATGTTTAGATCATAATGAAATGGCCGGATCGAGAATTTGTATGTCTAAAGACATAGATCTAACCAACTCACTACTTTCGGCCGTCCATTTTGCGTCGCTTGACGGATGGGCAAAAAGTTTTTAAAACACTTGATTTTTGGTTTATAGATACTTGAAATAGTATAGATCAACTTCAACGGAGTGGATCTTGTATTCGAATGTTGGAGGGTTGAATTTGAGTGGGAAGGATCCGGGATCAAATCCTTTTGAAAGGATACAAGTCTATCTCTATATATATATATATATATATATATATATATATATATATATATATATATATATATATATATATATATATATATATATATTGTCGTATTATTCCTTAGTTCTATTAGGCTTTCTAATTTGCCCATGTAACGAGTCTTTAATCGATGACTCCCAAACAAAACGGTCTTAGGGCACCGGGTGAGAAAACACCCCAAAGACTTAAGGACTCGCGCAAACAAGGCCACAAAATTAAGGATTTTATTATATGAACCCGTTTTAGGCGTGAATACTTATGCTTTATTAGGCACAAATACCCAGCTTAATCAGAGGATTTTTATATATTTTTTCTCAAACTTATCTAATCATCTTTCGCAAAAATACTAAGGCTTTCTTAGGCCAAAGCACCTAGCTAATCAATAATTAGATTTGTTCATCTTTCATAGATCTATATTTTTTTTCTTTTTTTTCTTTTTTTCTTTTTTATATAAGGCATAAGAATCTTTATTTTTGAACCCTAAGTGTGTAAGTGTATGAAGTGTTCATATTTCATTAAGGTAAAGATCAAGACTAAATTGCTTTAACAAATTATCTTCCTAACCCTAAAAATCAAACAAATAATCTTATTTTTACCAAGTTTAAGAAATCCTAATTTTGATTTTCCTATTCCTTAAAATTGACTCAATTTCTTACAAAAAATATGTCAAAATATTGTTTCTATTTTCAAAAAGTTTTTTTTAAAAGTAAAGAAAAAATGTTATTTTTTTTAAAGTTATGTTAGAACCCTCCCTCACACCTATCTCATGCATTGTCCTTAATGTATGAATTAATGCATAGATGCATGAAAAAGAAGAAAGGGAAGGAAAATGTTACCTTAAAGTGGTGGTTCCGGTGGTGGTCTGATTGGTCCACGAAATGCGGCCCAATCGACTTTTCGTGGAGTTCGGAGGAACCCACCAGAAATCTCTCTAATATAACCCATTAAAATGATGTATCCATAAAGGATTTTTATTAAAATTTAACCCCATCTAATTTCTAAATTCCATAATTAATTTCGGAGTCAAATTGTCAACCGCCTTGTTCCAAAATGGAGTGTGAAAAGATAGAATGATTGACTTGAACTTAGGAAGTACGGGGACTAATACCGACTCAGGAAAGTGACTTACGTCAAGTAAAAATTCAGGAGTCGAGATTGGTTCAGGAAGTAGGTCCAAATCAAGAAGTTGAAACTCAAGTCCACATTCATTTTCCAACAATAGAATGTGACTTAATATTGGTGATTCAAGTTCAAGAATGATAGGTATGGGAATCAAAACTGACTCTAAAATTTTACTCAAGTCGGGTAACAAAACAGGAGTCAATATTGATTCGGGAATTTGAACTGGATCACAGATTTGAGAATCTAGGTCACATTTCTCATTGAGTTCAATGTCATAAAAATAAGAACTTGCCAATTTATCAATGGGACTTCAAAAGTGTAAAATTGGTCAAGTTCAATATAATGATCATCAAAGATGGTGATTCAATTTCATGATGAATTGGCACAGGATCCAATGTTGACTTGGTAAAAAGATTAAAATCAGGTGAAGATACCGGAGTCATTATTGAATCAGGAAATAGAATTGAATCACTAAGTTGCGGTTCAGGATCATATTCATTTTCAAGTTCTATTTCAGGAAAGGAATAACTTGCCAAACTGTCAATATCATTTTCAAAATTTGGAGTTTGGGCAAGTTCAAATGATTGTTCTGAAATGGAACCTTGATTTTCAAAACAACATGACTCTTCGGCTCTAACAGAATGGTTAGCGACATCAGAACTGACATCAGAACTGGTCAAACGGTGAGAACATAGAGTTTAGACCATCATATCTATGTCACGATTACGAGCGTTTTGAGCTTGAGTCATGGCTTCAAGCATCTTTTCATAGTTGATAGGTTCATCATTTTGTTGAAAAGATGAAGTGTTGTCTTGAAATTGGTGGTGAAATTGTGAGTCCATCAGATTTTGTGATTTTTGTTTGGACTCACGCATACTCATTTTCAAAATTGATGGTTTTCTATTTTGGACTGGTGGAACTGAGTATGAATCTTGGAAATATTGTGGACAAGGTGGATAAGGAGGGCAAGTTGGTTGAAAATGAGACTCGTGGAGGTGAATCCCCACTGGCTCTGTGAAGAGTTGAAATTATCATGGAAATTATGGTTATAAGATTAGGGGTATGAATTATATTGATTCGGATAAGACCAATCCGGCACAATAGGTTGGTTAAATTTATGATATGCCGAGTTGGTAATATTCGAAAAAGAGGTTGGTGTGTAATATGGATTACCATTAAAATTGAAAAAATTATTGTTATAAGCCATATCACACAATAAAACACAAACAAAGAAAAAAATAAACAAATAAGCAAACAAAAAAAAAGAAAAAAAATTCTAACCTAAGTTAGGGTAGACCTTTGACCTAGACGACTCCTAACTGGTTAGACTGTCCATAGGAGGTATAATGCAGACTTTAACCACAAGCTAATCAGCCAGGTCAGGGCAAGATTGGTGAGAGGTTATCTGTCAAAGACGTTCCTTAATTAAGTAACCACCAATCTTTGGGGTTTCGGCCCTTAATCCCCTTCCTAAACACTGATTTGGCAGGAGTCAAATTCTAACACCTTTCCCCCTTAGGATAATCTCCTAATTGAGTCCGAGATGTCCCTAGGGCCAACGTCTACTCATTTTTAGTTAGGCTTGGGTTAGTGAGTGAGGAGATTGTTTGTGGGCTAAGGGAGAGTAATTACTTCCCCACCTTATCTTGTTTATAGGACAAGCCCTTAAGTCAATTTAGTGCAGTGTACAAGTATATAGAAAAAAGTAACATTCAAGCAATATTTCATAAAAGAATGAACCTTATACTAAATGCTATGCACACATACCTTGGCTCTAGCACTCTTCAACAGTAAATAGAAAATGAAATGAAATAGACACGTGCCTAATGCAAAGTCTAAATCATTTTTAGCATTTACAATTAACTTTTTACTATTGTGTTAGAAATATATATACAGTGAGTCAAACAAAGAGATAAATGCTACAGAAATTTAGATTTTCAATTCAGCCAACTTGCAAAAATACAGGTTAGTAGTTCACTCAGTTTTGCCACTGGAATGTAGCAAATCTGAGGGCTTCTGGCTCTGCTTTCTTGAGCAGAGTCCAAGGCCACTTATGTGTCCACTGCAGCAAGAATTCCTTGTTGTTGAATCTGTACAAAAAAATAAAGAAGAAAGTTAACCAAAAATGTAAACTTTTAAAAAGAGTAACTTACCGTCCCTCCCCGGCAACGGCGCCAAAATTTGATTGAGGTTTACCTGCACAAAAAAATACAGAAATTCAGAACTAAGAATGAAAAGTGCAAGTTACTCAATTCTACCACAATAGCAAGTGGCTATGCGGGTCGTGATCCACAGGGAGGGACTAGCAATGGAAGTTTTTGAGTAAGTCTTCTTTTAAGATACAAAGTTTGGTTAAAGTTCTTCTTTAGTTCTTTAAAAAAAACAGAGAAAAATTAGGTTAAAGTTAAGTGAGGAAGAAAGCGGTAGAATGAGAAGGTGAAAAAAAATAGAAAATGATAATTTACAAAGAAATTGAAAATGGAAAGAAGTGGGTGTTATTGGTGTTCTAAACTAAAGAATAAAAGAAAAGAAAAGAAACTAAAATAAATTACTTAATTCTTTGGCCAAATACCTACCTTGAATCTTTTGCAATGATGTTACCTTGAAGTGAGGCGATCAACGTATAGCCCATAAGAGTTGATTCCCGTTTCCTCCACATTATATCATCAAGACGTTGCAAGTATGAAGTGATACATAATGAAACTCAAAATCCATCGTCATGAGCTATCAGTGGCACTCGTAAAGGCAAGGCTCTTTCAATGCTTTTAGACTCACTTGGAGAGCAATTGTTCCAGAAGAAGAGAAGTAGAGAAGAAGAAGAACACAAAAATAAAGTACATACAAAAGGAAACTACAGATTCGATTCATAACAATAAGAGAAAAGAAAGAAATCTTACACCAGTGTCACTCTCAACACAAGCTTCGTTCTCGTTCTCCTATGAAACTCTGATCTCCTCTGATTTACATAAATTAAAACTAAAAATTACATGAAAAGAAAAACAAAAACCTCCACTAAAAAATGAAAAATGGACTAAATCCTATCTCTGCATGGTCATCACATTTTCAGTGAAAATCTTGCCCTTTTATAGGCAAAAACCCAGAGGGGAGAGGTGTGAGAAGATAGGGGGAGCAAACGCTCCCCCTAACTAACTAACCAAGCCACGAAAACGCGGCTTTGGCCGCGTTTTCGCGGCCAGGGTGTGGCCAGGTGGCCACACCCTGTTGGTGTTGCTCCCTGGCTTCTTGATTTGTCTTTATCTTCAGCTGGATTTGCAGTTTAAGTCCGGGATTTTGATGAAATGGCCTTTGATCATTTGCTTCAACCGATCAATTTGTAGGATTTGTTCTAACTAATTTTTAACCGATCTGAACCAACCTGATCTGGCCTGATTTACTGAGTTCGAATTAATTCTGATTTAATTCAGAATTCGATGGGCTTTTGGGCTCATTTCTCTTCACTCTCCTTTAGGAATGGGCCTGCAAATAAATTAAACATTTAATTAGGAAAAAGCAGAGTTTATTCTATAATAAGTATGAGAATATGATAATAAATGTGCAATATTAGTGACCAATCATTATGATAGATTAAATACTTCAAATTTTGCAAATAAGTTTGTTTGGATTAGGAAAAGTGCTAACACCCATGGATCCAATAGAGTATGGGTACCAAAAGCCACTCTTATTTTATTTGATCTAGGTATGGGCTCTCGCTTGATGTGAGAGTAATGGTGCATTGATGGTGAATGCGTTCCGAGCTAAATGGTGACAATTTCTGATGCATCACTTTCAAGGGAAGTTTGGTGGGAGAACCACCATGGTTTGGAGGCTTAGAGATTAGCCCTAATAGTTTTGGTAACTATCTCTAAATCCCATTTAGTTTATATACTTTAATTATTGATTTTTAGCATATTTTAGTTGTTCATGATTATTTTGTTAAATGCCATGTTAATTATGTTGGCCCAGAGGCCCTTCACTCTAGTTTTGATGATGATTAACTCATGTCGTTATAGTTTACTAATAATCTTGTGATATTTAGTTTTAGATATTTGATCAAGATATTAATAAGTGATTAGCTTCAACAAAGGTGTTTTGGAGCTATGATATGTTGATTCAAGAGCTCGAGCGTCAAGATCGCATATTACACTCGGTTGGAGTCAAAGCTCGTTGGATCATGTTTGGATCGAGTCGACTTGAAGACGGAGTTCTATAAGAAGATCTCAATTTGTTTTGTTTAGTAGTTTAGATCTTGTGTAAAGATTAGATAGTGTTGATATGCTCAAGTTCACATACACACACAAGTTTAAAATTTATTTGGTTTTGGCCTTTCGGTTTAAACCGATATTGGATTTCATGTCAAAAACATAGATATAAATCTTTATATGTATATTGATTCTATCCATATACAATATGCTTCAAAGTTGTTTCAATATCATGTTTTTGTATTTACATGTGTTCTGGAAAAATTGGATTTCCATTTCAAAGTTTGGTTTTTGAAAAATACCGATTTTGTATTTAAGCCAAATTTCAATATCACAAAAATGGTTCAAATTGTTTATAATATGTGTTGAATTTTTGTCACACATATTTGTATTTCAAAGATTTTACAAGTATATATTTTTGTGAAATTTATGTGATTTTATGGGATTTATTTGATGATAAAAAGCCAAGTTTTAAATCCCTTAAAAAGCTGGACTGGCCTTCTGCCGGTCGACCGGTCCAGTCGACCACTGCAGAAGTCGATCGACCGATGTGCACAAACGTGCAAGACAGCTTGGGCTGGTGGGCCGGTCGACCGTCCAGAGAGCTCCGCTTTCTGGAAATGGCCCCGGTCGACCGGCGGTCGACCGGCAGAGAGCTGCTGCTCTCTATATCCAGTTAAGGTCGACCGGGAGGTCGACAGGCAAAGAGCTGTTGCTCTCTGTTTTCAGGTCTGGTCGATTGGGCGATCGACCAGTGGCACAACGGTCATAAAAACGATCGTTGGCCGGTCGACCGGAAGGTCATTTCTGACCTTTGCTGCTGCCAACGGGAAATTTAGTTTTAGGCTATAAATACCCACTTCTTTGGGTTGTTTTAGCTAAGAGTTCTAAGAGTAAAAATTCCTATTTTTCAAGTGTTTTTCAGCAAGAGTTTTTGGGGTTTAAAAGTTTTATTTATATTTGTTTTTAAATTATTAGAATTTCAAAGAAAATAGAGTCTTTTGGGAATTAGTTTTTGATCTAAATTTCAATTTCTCTTTGGAGATTTTCCCAAGTGTTTTTCCTTTGTTCCAAACACTTTATTTTCTCACACTTGAGCTATCTATCTATCCTATCTATTAGGATAATATTTTAGTGAGAAAATTGGTATATGGTTGTTAATACCACCAAGAGTTGTACACCTTCTTTACTTTGTGATATCCCTTTAGTGAGATGTGATTATGGAGGTTGTGTTCGGTTGTTGGTATCCCTCTAGTGTAGAGGAGATTATTGTGGAGTTGTGGCTTAGTACCTTATCCCTCTAGTGAGAGGTTGATTGTTATTTTGGCTAAGTGCCCATCTCTCTAAGTGTAGAAGTGATTGTTGTTGTGCCTTACCTCTTGTGTAGAGGTTGTATTGGTTGAGAGAGGAGTTGCGTACTCTAAAGTTGTATTCCCAAATTTTCAGTGGAGATTCCATGTGTGGGAAGTCCTGTGTAGACGGTATAGTGAAATCCTTCTGTGTGAAGGCAGGGACGTAGAGCAGTGGCTCGAACCTCGAAACATATCTTGGTGTTTGTGTTGATCGACTATCTCTAAACTCTCTCTTATATTGTGCATTGCATCATATTGTCTATATCATATATATGCTTGGGTTTGACTGTGTGCCTCACTTGTGTTGAACTAAGAGAGCTTTACATAGTACCTCAACTCTTATTTAGAGGAATTCAAAGGAGATAGTTCAGAGCCCTTCACTGGGAATTCGGTTACACTCTTTGGTTACACTAAATGTGGTTCAATTTAGTTTAATTCCGCATTATTTGTCATTAGATTAGCCATACACCTATTCACCCCCTCTAGGTGTACTTACAATTAGTATCAGAGCCTGCACTCCTGATATTAGGTTTAACCACCTAGGAGTGAGATCTTGGTTAGCTAATCTAGATTTGCTTTTGCACACTTGTTTGCTTACACACACTCATGGATTTGATGACGCCTCCTATGTTTGATGTTTCCAACATCAATGTATGGAAGATTAAAATGAGTATGTATCTCAGGACCATAGGTTTGCATGTTTTCCTTACCGCTACCAAGAAATCCTATCTTGATAATAGCAAGCATATAGAGACCAATGCACAAGCCCTTGAGGCACTTAGGAGCACTCTTAGTAAAGATTATATTTTTATGGTTTCTCATTGTGATTCCGCCTTTGCAGTGTGGAATATCTTGACCTCTCCAAAGCTTCAAACACCAAACATTGTAGAGATAGAATCTAGTGAGGATGAATCCAAACAACATTGCTGCATGGTCCAAGGGAATGACTTCCTTGAGGTAAATTTAGAAACTCAACTAGATGATAGTTCTAGTTCTTCCGGTGATGATTTTGTTGATGCTGATGCTTTAAATGAAGAACTATCCATTGTTTGTGAAAACCTATTACAAAAATACCAACTCTTGAAAAGAAAACTTTTAAACTAAAAGAAGAAAATAAAAATTTGTCTTCTAAACTTGATTTGGTTTTGTAAGAGAAGGAAGAGATTTCAAGTGAACGTGACTCATTAAAATTCCAACTTGACCTTGCTCAAAATGAAAACAAAATATTGAAAAATAAAAATGATTGTGATGAAGTTTTGAAGAAAAATGTAGTTCTATCTTCAAAACTTATTTTTATTTTAAAAGAAAATGATTCTTTGAAAAGCAAAAATTATTTCTTTTTCAAAAGAATTGGATTTAATTTCTAATGAAATTAATCTTTGAAAACTGATATTGATTCTCATGTTTGCCATACTAGTATAACTTCACCATCTAGTGTAACCATAACATGCTCCACCTCTTCTACTATTATTGAAAATGATATAAATATATTAAAGAAGAGTGTTGATTGTTTGGGCTCCACTTTGAGCCAATGTGCCATGAACCACACACGGTTAGAATCCATGTTTCGCAAGAAACATGCTCCTCCTATGCATGCACACAAACCACGGCATATACATGCTCCTTACGTTACTACACATAACACCATGTATGCTCATGTGTACACTTGTACACATTGTGCACGTAAGGGCCACCTTGCAAAGTTTTGTTATGATAGAATACATAATGTAAATTTTGCAAATATGTTTGTTTGGGTTAGGAAAGGTGCTAACCCCCATGGATCTAATAAGGTATATGTACCAAAAGCCACTCCTATTTTATTTGATGTAGGTGTGGGCTCTCACATGACGTCAGAGGTATTGGTACCTTGAGGTGAATGCGTTCCAAGCTAAATGGTGACAATTTTAGATGCATCACTTTCATGGGGAGTTTGGTGGGAGGACCACCATGGTTTGGAGATATAGAAATGTGCCCTAATGGTTTTGGTAACGATCTCTAACTCTTTATTATGTTTACATGCTTCATATTATTGATTTTTAGCATGTTTTGATTTTTCATGATTATTACATTAAATGCTATGATGATTAGACTTGTGACATACATAATTAGTTTTTGAGAAATACCCATGTTTATATGGACTTCTATTTTTGTGTTCTCACTTTAGTTTAATAATTGTGTATATCATAGATCTAAGACATACGCATTTACTTAATGATCATATTGGTTTATATTTTATTTTATGCTTCATGTTTTGATTACTTGTTTAGATGTAGCTTTCATTAAAACTTGTGTCAATACTTGTACCACTAGTAAGTCACAAATAGATTATTATATGTTTGTGCTTGATTGCTCATTTGTACTCATTAGATGTACTAGTATAACCTAGTTTTGATGATTCATGCATTTCAAACTTGTATTCCCTTTTGTACATATTTTCATATATTAGCTTCATGTATACGTTAATTTTGTCTAAAACTATTAGATATACATGTATACCCGTGAGTCATTTGCCTTTTATGCAAAATTCTTTGTGGACTCATTTGTGTTTAGGATATGTATGTATACATTTAGTTTTTGACAAAACATACATATGCCTTGAAATTGGAATTATTTGGTGAAAATTAAATTTTCATATTTTTCATGTTTATAAAGAATTTCATATTGAGCCTTATTGCCTATTTTCATGATTATGCTTTTCACATCATTCCTTTACACTCACATTACTTGATGTTTTCTCATGACGTTGTCTTCATGAGTATTATATGTGCTATATAAACTTTGAGTATTGATGATTGTGTGATTTTCATTTTTTCATGGATATATTCTTATTTTATTCCTTACTTGAAGGATTTTCGTACTAGTTTTTAAGTTTATCATAAAACTGCTTGCGTATTTCTTCATTTTGGAAGAGTTTTCAAACTTGTCAAAATTATTTTCAAATCTTATTTTTGAAAATCCCTTCCATCGAAGGGTGGTTGGATGGGTGACCATGTCTTGTATGCTCAAATTGAAAATCTTTTTAACATGTGCATGAAAGGGAGGTAATTATGAGTTATACAATTGATTCTCATCATATTCTCATTGATATCACAATTGATATTTTTTTTTTACTGTATACTCATATTTGTGTTTTTTATATATGTATGCTTCAACTTCAAATAGTATCAATTTAGTTTGTTATTTGCATTTTCATATATATATATATATATATATATATATATATATATATATATATATATGATTTGGTTCTGCTTACTATATCTTTATATCTTAAAGCACAAGTTTTGTTATGCTAAGCTTGTTTTAGTCTTTAATGATAATTATTTTTTAATTGGTATCTCATACAAGCTTATGCATTGTTTTCATTTGTATTCCATAAAGGGGGAGAAAACTTCATGTTTTACTTTCAATCGATTTTATTTTCATTGGTATCTTACTCCCACTCTTTATATTGAAAAATATTTGTCAATTGATATCTTACTTTTCAATTGGTTTCCTACGCTCCAAATGAAAAATATTTTTTTAATTGATATATGCTACCATTTTCAATATTGGTATCAAGAATCTTAAATTGATATTATTTCTCTATTTGGTATCTTTATTGCAAAATGATTTTAGTGTTTAACTAAAAAGTTGGTTTACGTTTTTCAATTGGTATCATGCTTTATTTTAAATTGGTATCTATATTGAAATAAGTTGTGTTTACCTAAAAATTTGATTTTTACTTTCATTTGGTATCAATACTTACAATATATAATCTTACAATTGGTATCAAAATTATAAAATATTTTCAATTAGTATTAATGTTTACAATACTTTATTTTCTCATACTTGAGCTATCTATCATCCTATCTATTAGGATCTTGTTTTAGTGAGAAAATTGGTTTGTGGTTGTTGATACCACCAAGAGTTGTACACCTTATTTACTTTGTAATATCCCTCTAGTGAGAGGCGATTGTGGAGGTTATGTTTGGTTGTAGGTATCCCTCTAGTGTAGACGAGATTGTTGTGGAGTTGTGGCTTAGTGCCTTATCCCTCTAGTGAAACGTTGATTGTTATTTTGGCTAAGTGCCCATCCCTCTAAGTGTAGAAGTGATTGGTGTTGTGCCTTGCCTCTTGTGTAGGGTTGCATTGGTTGAGAGAGGAGTTGTGTTCTCCAAAGTTGTATTCCCAAATCCTCAGTGGAGGTTCCCTGTGTGGACGATATAGTGAAAATCTTTCTGTGTGAAGGCGGGGACGTAGAGCAGTGGCTCGAACCTCGAATATATCTTAGTGTTTGCGTTGATCCACTATCTCTAAACTCTCTCTCTTATATTGTCCATATCATATATATGCTTGGTTTGATTGTGTGCCTCACTTGTGTTGAACCAAGAGAGTTTTACATAGCATCTCAACTCTTATTTAGAGAAATTCAGAGGAGATAGTCCAGAGCCCTTCACTGGGAATTTGGCTACACTCTTTGGTTACACTAAGTGTGTTACAATTTATTTTTAATTCCGCATTATTTGTCATTAAATTAGTCATACACCTATTCACCCCCCTCTAGGTGTACTTACAAATTAGACTAGTGATATGCATATATAGTCTTTGAGAAACACCCATGTTTATATGGACTTATATTTTTGTATTCTCACTTTACTTTAATTATTTTGTATGTCCTAATCTAAAACATGTGCATTTAGCCTAATGATCATATTGATTATGTTTATGATTTTGCACTTCATGTTTTCATTACATGTTTGGATGTAGCTTTCATTAAAACTTGTGTATATACTTGTACAACTAATGAGCTGTAACGCCCCGATCCCAAGGATACGGAGACGTTATGGCGACGTACATACGCGAGGTGAAAACACCCTCACGCGTAAGTTTAGCCTCAGTACAGGACATAATCTCCATATACACAAGGGTTCCAGCAGGAAATAAGTACAAGAATACCTATAGAAAGAGGTTAGTGATCATAACAGATAGACAACAGGGATAAATAAGATAACAGCAATAAATCATAAAGATACCTATGAATAGTCTCGATGAGGAATCTCCTATGTAACTCCAAGGCACTATCAGATAATACTGTGACTCGGATCTCCAACCTGGGCATGCAAACCCAGGGTCGTCAGAAAGCGACCTAGTGAGTGATAAAATGAAGGAGGCAGTAATATATACTATAGTAATACAAGCACGATACTAATATATAATACATGATGTTGTACTAGTGATACCATATAATAAGTATATAATATGCAGTAGAAAAATATAATCATGTCATCTTTTAATACCATCACTACCTAACCGGTTATCATCAGGTCATGTCTCTAATCGTATCCAGGTTATATCATAAATAACGTTGTTTAGTGGTGACGTAATAGAAATAACATGCTAGTGGTGACGAGATAGAAGTGAACATGCAGATGGGCATATGCACTATAATCATAATACTGTGTTATGCATATACAGTAATGATATCTGCTATACAGAAAACAGAATATATGCAAATGCAGAACATGCATAGTATGCCACTACAGACAGTGTAACATGTACCAGGCAAAGTAACAAGTATACAGGTAACATGTTATCGGATAAAATATCATGAACAGTAACAAGATAGCATACATGTATCAGGCAAATCATGTCATTTTGTATACAATAGTAGCAATCAATACCACCTGGTATTTTAATCAATCTCTTCCAGTGTCCCATACCACTGGCAGTTCATACTGGAGCCCGCACTCTAGTCGAACCCATCCGGACATGGCCTACGGGTACCATTATCCAAACGAGAGAGTGACCAAATAGTAAGTGTTCCGACATCACTATTGTGTATACTGTTATCTTATGTTACTTGGAAACCCATGGTCGAGGAGCTCTAGTTAGGTGGGTGTATCCCGTGCATACCCGGGACAACGGCCTTATCAGACCCCTGGCTGCTGAGACCAGGACCAGCCCGCTAGGGCTGTAACATGTAACAGGAATCTCAATGAGCTAAAACAATAACGGAAAATGGGAGCTCATGAGTAACAGACGGTAGCCAGCACTACCCCGTCCCCTGCAGTGGGACAAACAATGGATCCAGACATCCACCCGACAAGATCTAGTCAACCGTCAAGTCTCTCCCATACCTAAGTTATCTTTATTATCTTTCACTATACAGTATAATAGGAACAAGTACGGGACATGATACATGTAATACGATAGTATGACATGAGCTCTGTTGATAGCATGAAACATGTTAACGGGAAAGTGGAAACAATAGCTGTGGGAGTCCACACATTGCATATCAACAGCTCATGTATCCAGTAGCGGGAATATCAATATCAGTAACGGGAAACAAGCATATAACAAGAATACGGAGATATCATGGAACAATAATACATGTAATATACACGGAGATCCATATGACAAGAATAGAGAAACCATATATGCATGTGTAACAGTGATAACGGTATCCGTGAAGTGGTGCATTTATATATATCGGTGTGACATGAATACGAAATAAAAGTGTGACGTGTAATGTAATAACAGTGGTCAGTATCTAATATCATGTGTAGTGAACTACAGTATCCGTGTAATGATGATAACAATAATATGAAATGCGGTACTTATCCGTGTTCCGTGTAACATCTCTGTGTATCACTAGTACATGTAATAACAATGGTCAGTGTATTACAGTATCCGTGTAATGATGATACCAGTGCATGAAATAACGGTGTCTAGCATGCCTGTCTAGTGACAGTGTAGTGTAATAGAGTATCTGTAGATCAGTCTACATGTAACGATAGTTATCTAACTGTGATACAATATATGAAATTATAGTGTCCACGAAGATGGTGAATGGCCCGAGTGTCAGTGGCTGTGCAGGTATGATGACTGTGTCCGAGTGTCTATGTTAGTATTATTGTTATTATTATTACTTCACCTATATTTATATGAAATCCGGAAATACCTTACAATATTATATTCTTCCTATTACAATGAGTTTCCAATAATTACAAGTTAATAATTACTAGTTACCGTATTTTATCCATAATCAAGATCAATCAATTAATGTCACTAAACATGATAAAAATATAATTATAAAGTAAAACACTCAAAACTGGCCATGAGAAGGTAGCTCTCTTCCTCACGATCGCAACGGATCCAGAATCGTCCAAATCGGAGTCCGGATGCTCCAGATATCGCCCGAACGCTAAAAGTAATAGAAATAGGTTAAATATGAAATAAAAATATTTAAATGCAAATAATAAAAAGTAGCAGGGGTTTTAGGGAAAATTACCTTTATGAGTTGGATGCGGGTAGACGGGTTAACGGGTCGGGTTTAGATCCAAACCCAAACCCAATTAACTTAAGTAAATGGGTATAGGGTAATGGGTTTTGGGGTAACGGGTTAATGGGTTAATGGGTTAATAGGTTGGGTTTTACCCAAACCCAATCAAGGAAACATAACAATAGCAGCACAGCTTGCTGCTGCTGCTCCTGCGCGGGCCGGCCAGCTGAGCTGGCCGGCGGCGCTGGCCGTCCTGTCGGTGGCGGTCCCGACCGCCGGCGGCAATCCAGCTCCGGCCGAGAGAGCGTGAGAGAGAGAGGGTGAGGAGGAGAGAGAGGAAAAGAGAGAGGAAGAGGGTTTTACAAAACAAGGGGAGGAGGAGGAGAAGAAGAAGAAGAAGAAGAAAAGAAAGAAAAGAAGATGGGCGCGGCGGCGCCGGTCGTGGGCGCCGCGGCCGGAGGCAGACGCCGGGCTGGGGGCAGCCGGGCCGCAGGCGTAGGTCAGACCCACCCCCGGCCTGCACCCGTGAGAGAGGGGAGTGAAATTGATGAGAGAGAGAGAATAAATGGGAGGAGAGAGAGAGAAATGGGGAGTTTTAGAGAGAAATTGGGAGAGAGAGAGAGAGAGAATTTAAAGAAGGAAAGAGAGATGGCGGTGGAGTTTTGGATGGGTTCGTTTGAATGACAAAGGCGGTGGGGGAGGAAGATTGTAGAAAAAAAAAGAAAGGAGAAAGAAAGAAATTAAAGAGTAAGTAAATAATATTATTTTAATGGGTCAAAAGTTGACTAGTTCCGAACAAATCCCAAAAATTATAGAAAATAGAGAATATTATTCGGAACGTAATATGAACACGGTTAGATGAAATTCTATCTAGTTTGCCAATTAAAAATCCTGGAGTGTATCGCTGATACCGGGCGATACCTGATTGGCCCGATTTTCGATAAATTCAGAAAAATCTCCAAAAATATCCTAACGTAAATCGTATGATTCTAAGACACATGGTGAAAGCAGATTCTCAAAATATAACTCCATTTGGGAAAGAAAAATCAGAAAGCCGATTATCGGTATCGGTCGACACCGACTACGGAGATCTTCCAAAATACTCTCGAAAAAGTCCAGAAAATCCTGAAAATTCTAAAATATTAGAAAATAATTTTTGAAACTGAAATCGGCTCAATCTGACTACCAGAAAGGTCAAATTAACATTATACGTCGTATCGCGTACCGATACTGTGATACGTACATCAGGGAGCAGGGGGTTATATTTCTCCCCACCTTACAAAAAATTTCATCCTCGAAATTTTAAATCAGGTGTGGGAACAATATTTTCAATCCCAGAGCCTAAATGTTACGAGTCCACGGCACTTCCGCTGCGCACTCTGCTATCCCTAAGGACCTCGGGATGGAGAAGTATGGTAGTGAACTAACGCTAACGGATTGGAAGCAATAAGATGCAAAGAAAGCGAGAAGGAAATCGGATATTCTGGTGGACAACTGTAAGTAAGGAAGGGATACAAACGAGTCAAGGCAGGAATTGTCAAGATCATGGTATTCTTGTACTCGTTGCTAGAATCCCCAAATTCAGAGACAGATAAACTCTCATCTGCCTCTACTTGTACTGTAGGTCTGAGCTCGAGGCTTGACCCAGGTGGTTACCCACACCAGGTGTGAACCTAAGCTCTGATACCACTCTATAACGCCCCGATCTCAAGGATACGAAGACGTTATGGCGACGTACATACGCGAGGTGAAAACACCCTCACGCGTACGTTAAGCCTCAGTACAGGACATAATCTCCATATACACAAGGGTTCCAGCAGGAAATAATTACAAGAATACCTGTAGAAAGAGGTAGTGATCATAACAGATAGACAACAGGGATAAATAAGATAACAGCAATAAATCATAAAGATACCTATGAATAGTCTCGATGAGGAATCTCCTATTAACTCCAAGGCACTATCAGATAATACTGTGACTCGGATCTCCAACCTGGGCACCAAACCCAGGATCGTCAGAAAGCGACCTAGTGAGTGGTAAAATGAAGGAGGCAGTAATATATACTATAGTAATACAAGCACGATACTAATATATAATACATGATGTTGTACTAGTGATACCATATAATAAGTATATAATATGTAGTAGAAAAAATATAATCATGTCATCTTTTAATACCATCACTACCTAACCGGTTATCATCAGGTCATGTCTCTAATCGTATCCAGGTTATATCATAAATAACGTTGTTTAGTGGTGACGTAATAGAAATAACATGCTAGTGGTGACGAGATAGAAGTGAACATGCAGATGGGCATATGCACTATAATCATAATACTGTGTTGTGCATATACAGTAATGATATCTGCTATACAGAAAATAGAATATATGCAAATGCAGAACATGCGTAGTATGCCACTACAGACAGTGTAACATGTACCAGGCAAAGTAACAAGAATACAGGTAACATGTTATCGGATAAAGTATCATGAACAGTAACAAGATAGCATACATGTATCAGGCAAATCATGTCATTTTGTATACAATAGTAGCAATCAGTACCACCTGGTATTTTAATAATCTCTTCCAGTGTCTCATACCACTGGCAGTTCATACTGGAGCCCGCACTCCAGTTGAACCCATCCGGACATGGCCTACGGGTCCATTATCCAAACGAGAGAGTGACCAAATAACAAGTGTTCCTGACATCACTATTGTGTATACTGTCGTCTTATGTTACTTGGAAACCCATGGTCGAGGAGCTCTAGTCAGGTGAGTGTATCTCGTGCATACCCGGGACAACGGCCTTATCAGACCCCTGGCTGCTGAGACTAGGACCAGCCCGCTAGGGCTGTAACATGTAACATGAATCTCAATGAGCTAAAATAATAACGGGAAACGGGAGCTCATGAGTAACAGACGGTAGCCAGCACTACCCGTCCCCTGCAGTGGGATAAACAATGGATCCGGACATCCACCCGACAAGATCTAGTCAACCGTCAAGTCTCCCCATACCCAAGTTATCTTTATTATCTTTCACTATACAGTATAACAGGAACAAGTACGGGACATGGTACATGTAATACGATAACATGACATGAGCTCTGTTGATAGCATGAAAAACGGGAAACAATAGCTGTGGGAGTCCACACATTGCATATCAACAGCTCATGTATCCAGTAGCGGGAATATCAATATAAGTAACAGGAAACAAGCATATAACAGGAATACGGGGATATTATGGAACAATAATACATGTAATATGCACGGGATCCATATGACAAGAATAGAGAAACCATATATGCATGTGTAACAATGATAACGGTATCCGTGAAGTGGTGCATTTATATATATCGGTGTGACATGAATACGAAATAAAAGTGTGACGTGTCATGTAATAACAGTGGTCAGTATCTAATAACAATAATATGAAATGCGGTACTTATCCGTGTTCTGTGTAATATCTCTGTGTATCACTAGTACATGTAATAACAATGGTCAGTGTATTACAGTATCCGTGTAATGATGATACCAGTGCATGAAATAACGGTGTCTAGCATGCCTGTCTAGTGACAGTGTAGTGTAATAGAGTATCTGTGGATTAGTCTACACGTAACGATAGTTATCTAACTGGATACAATACATGAAATCATAGTGTCTACGAAGATGGTGAATGGCCCGAGTGTCAGTGGCTGTGCAGGTATGATGACTGTGTCCGAGTTGTCTATGTCAGTATTTATTGTTATTATTATTACTTCACCTATATTTATATGAAATCCGGAAATACCTTACAATATTATATTTCTTCCTATTACAATGAGTTTCCAATAATTACAAGTTAATAATTACTAATTACCGTATTTTATCCATAATCAAGATCAATCAATCAATATCACTAAGCATGGTAAAAATATAATTTATAAAAGAAAAACACTCACAAACTGGCCTTGAGAAGGTAGCTCTCTTCCTCACGATCACAACGGATCCAGAATCGTCCAAATCGGAGTCCGGATGCTCCAGATATCGCCCGAACGCTAAAAGTAATAGAAATAGGTTAAATATGAAATAAAAATATTTAAATGCAAATAATAAAAAGTAGCAGGGGGTTTAGGGAGAATTACCTTTATGAGTTGGATGCGGGTAGACGGGTTAACGGGTCGGGTTTAGATCCAAACCCAAACTAATTAACTAAGTAAATGGGTATAGGGTAATTGGGTTTTGGGGTAACAGGTTAATGGGTTAATGAGTTAATGGGTTTGGGTTTTACCCAACCCAATCAAGGAACATAACAACAGCAGCAGCAGCTGCTCCTGCGCGGGCCGGCCAGCTGAGCTGGCCGGCGGCGCTGGCCGGCGGCGCTGGCCGTCCGGCAGGCGGCGGTCCCGGCCGCGGCGGCGGTCCAGCTCCGGCCGAGAGAGGGTGAGGAGGAGAGAGAGGAAAAGAGAGAGGAAGAGGGTTTTACAGAACAAGGAGAGGAGAAGAAGAAGAAGAAGAAGAAGAAGAAGAAAAGAAAAGAAAAGAAGATGGGCGCGGCCGCCGGCCGGGCTGGGGCGCGGCGGCGCCGGCCGTGGGCGCGCGGCCGGAGGGAGACGCCGGGCTGGGGGCAGCCGGGCCGCGGGCGTAGGTCAGACCCACCCCCGGCCTGCACCCGTGAGAGAGGGGAGTGAAATTGATGAGAGAGAGAGAGAATAAATGGGGAGGAGAGAGAGAAATGGGGAGTTTTAGAGAGAAATAGAGAGAGAGAGAGTGAATTTAAAGAAGGAAAGAGAGATGGCGGTGGAGTTTTGGATGGGTTCGTTTGAATGACAAAGGCGGTGGGGAGGAAGATTGTAGAAAAGGAAAAAGAAAGGAGAAAGAAAGAAATTAAAGAGTAAGTAAATAATATTATTTTAATGGGTCAAAAGTTGACTAGTTCCGAACAAATCCCAAAATTATAGAAAATAGAGAATATTATCCGGAGACGTAATGTGAATTCGGTTGACGAAATTCTATCTGGTTTGCCAATAAAAATCCTGGAGTGTATCGCCGATACCGGGCGATACCTGATTGGCCCGATTTTCGATAAATTCAGAAAAATTCCCAAAAATATTCTAACGTAGATCATATGATTCTAAGACACATGGTGAAAGCGGATTCTCAAAATACAACTCCGTTTGGGAAAGAAAAATCGGAAAGCCGATTATCGGTATCGGTCGACACCAACTACGGAGATTTTCCAAAATACTCCCGAAAGTCCAGAAAATCCTGAAAAATCTAAAATATTAGAAAATGATTTTTGAAACTGAAATCGGCTCAATCTGACTACCAGAAAGGTCAAATCAGCATTATACGTCGTATCGCGTACCGATACTGTGATACGTACATCAGGGAGCAGGGGATTACATGAGCCTCATTTGATTTTTTTATGTTTGTGCTTAATTGATCATATGTACCTATTAGATGTACTCGTATAGCCTAGTTTTGATGATTCGTGCATTTTAACTTGTATTCCCTATTTTGTACATGTTTTTTATGATAATGTTTAGCTTCATGTATATCTTAATTTTGTTTAAAACTTTAGATATACATGTATACCCTTGAGTCACCTGTCTTCATGCAAACTCTTTTATGGACTCATTTATTTTGGTATATGTAAGTATACTTGTAGTTTTTAACAAAACATGCATAAACCTTGATGCTTGTTGAGTTTTGATGATTTGGTTTCATGTTTTTCAATAATCAATAACTAGTTATTTCAAATTATCTTAAACTAGTTCATACTCTTCACTTGATAGAGTTTTCAAACTTATTAAATTATTTTCAAATTCATATTTTTGAAAACCCCTACCAACGCTAAGGACGGTTGGATGGCGACTATGCCTTGTATGCTCTAATTGAATATCCTTTAAACATGTGCATGAAAGGGTGGTAGTATGAGTTATACACTTGATCCTCATTATATTTTCAATTGGTATCATAATTGATATTTTCATGTTTGTATACTCATATGTGTTTTTCTATATGTATGGTTCAAATTTCAAATAGTATCAATTTCGATTGGTATTTACATTTTCATACATTTACATATGATTTGATTGTGCTTACAATATCTTTACATCTTAAAGTACAAATTATATTTATGCTAAGCTTGATTTAGTACTTAATGTCAATTATTTTTCAATTGGTATCTTATACAAGCTTATACATTATTTTTATTGGTATTTCATAAAGGGAGAGAAAATTTTGTGTTTTATCTTTCAATTGTTTATTTTCAATTGATATCATGTTTTAAATTGGTATCTATATTGAAATGAGTCCTGTTTACCTAAAAGTTTAATTTTTACTTTCAATTGGTATCATATCTACAATATATATTTCAATTGGTATCAAAATGTACAATATTTCATTTTCTATTAGTATCAAAAATTTACAAGATATTTTCAATTGATATCTTTTGGTATCTTAAAAATTTTGTTTATTTTCAATTGGTATCATAAATTGGTATCAAAATATTTTGATATATACCTTTATCATAAATTGGTATATTTTCAATTGGTATCATAAGTTTGTTTTAAAGAGTTTCATAATGTTTTGACATGTATTGCTTATATGCAAGGGAAGCTTAATATCTTCTCTATATATAGATTCATGTTAAGTGTATCTCATATTAAGGAGCTCGACCTCTCTTCTCTATATCTTACACGTGTATAGGGGGAGCTTCACATCTCTTTTTATGCATTGTATATTGCTTTATTTGGTTAGGCTTTAGTCATCTCTTTTTATATAAATGCATGTATGCAGGGGGAGTTAACTTTACGTCTCTCCTCTTCATGAATGTATATCGTATATATAATATCTTTATTATTTGATTTGACAAAAAGGAGGAGAAGATTTGTTTTTTGAGAGTTTTTTTATGCCCCTTTGTTGATGAATTGACAAAAAGGGGGAAGTATTTGATGAGTTTATATATGCATGATTATTTCATTTTCTTGTTTTATACAAAAAGGGACAGAAAAATTTTGAGAGTTTTATATATGCATATTTATTTTCTTATTTAATGCATATATGTTTTTGTTTCTGCAAAAGGGGAGAAGTATTTGGATTTGTTTATTTATGTGTATTTCCTCATTTATGCATATTTGTGTTAAGCACCCATTGCATATCTTTATATTTATTGCTATGCATGAGTTAAGGGGGAGCTTCATTGAAGCTTAACTTAATCCATGCATATGTAACTCCATGAGTTTTATCATCATCAAAAAGGGGGAGATTGTTGGCCCAGAGTCCATCACTCTAGTTTTGATGATGATTAACTCATATAGTTATAATTTACTAATAATCTTGTGATATTTACTTTCAGATATTTGATTAAGATATTAGTAGGTGTTTGTCTTCAATAAAGGAGTTTTAGAGCAAACACGTGTTGATTTAAGAGCTCACGCGTCAAGATTGCATCTAGCACTCGGTGGGAGTCAAACTCGTTGGATCGCTTTTGGATCGAGTCGTCTTAGAGACAAGAAGATATCGGTTTGTTTAGTTTAGTTTGTTTAGATCTTGTGTAAAGATTAGATAGTGTTGATATGCTCAAATTCACATACACAAAAGTTTAAAGTTTGGTTTTCCGTTTAAACCAGTTTTGGATGTCATGTCAAAAACATAGATATATATCTTTTATGTATATTGGATTCTATCCATATGCAACATACTTCAAAGTTATTTCAATATCATGTTTTTGTATTCATATGAGTTTTAGAAAAAACAGTTTTCCATTTCAAAAAATTCAATTTTTGAAAAATACGATTTTGTATTAAGCCAAATTTCAATATCACAAAATTAGTTCAAATTATTTATAATATGTGTTGAATTTTAGTCACACATATTTGTATTTCGAAAATCTTATAAGAATTTATTTTTGTGAAATTTATGTAATTTTATAGGATTTTATTAAAGATAAAAAGACCAAGTTTTTAATCCCCAAAATATGTGATCTGGCCTTCTGCCGGTCGACCCGACGGTCCACAGAGGCAGAAGTCGGTCGACCGGTCTGGTCGACCGCAGTACACAAGCGTGCACGGTCGTTTAGGCTGGAGGGTCGGTCGATCGAGCCGGTCGATCGCCAGAGAGCTCTGCTCTCTGGATCTGGCCCCGGTCGACCGGGCGGTCGACCGGCAGAGAGCTCTGCTCTCTGTATCCAGGCCTCGGTCGACCGTGGCAGAACGGTCAGAAATCCGACCGTTGGCTGGTCGACCGGGCGGTCGACCAATAGCAGAAATTTCTGCTGTCCTTGGCCTAATGGATAGTTTTTGGAATAGGCTATAAATACCCATCCCCTTAGGCTATTTTGATTAACTTTTTTAAGAGAAAAAAATTTCATCTTCTTAAGTGTTTTAACGACAAGTTTTAAAAGAGTTTTTGGGTTTAAAAGATCTATCTTTATTTGTTTTAAAGGTTGAAAAAATCAAAGTAAAAGAGAAGTCTTTGGGAATTATTTTTGTTCTTCATTTCTATTTTATCCTAGAAGTTTTCCCAAGTATTTTCTTTGTGATTTTGATTCCAAACTCTTTGTTTTCTCACACTTGAGCTATCTATCTATCCTATCTATTAGGATCGTGTTTTGTGAGAAAAATTAGTTTGTGATTTTTGGATCACCAGAGTTGTAATCTTTCTTTGCTTGGGTATCCCTCTTATGTAGAGGTGATTGTGAAGGAGTTGTTGGTATCCTTCAAGTGTAGAGGTGATTGTGGTTATTGTTTGGCCTTGTGCCTTGTCCCTCTAGTGAGAGGTGATTGTTATTTAGCTTAGCGTCTCATCCCTATATTGAGAGGTTGATCTTGTGTGCTTAGTACCTTGCCTCTTGTGTAGAGGTTGTTGTTGGCTGAGAGAGGAGTTGTGTACTCCAAAGTTATATTACCCAAATCCTCAGTGGAGGTTCCCTGTGTGGGAAGTCCTGTGTGAACGATATAGTGGAAATCCTTCTGTGTGAAGGCGGGGACGTAGAGCTGGGTGCTCGAACCTCGAAACATATCTTTATGTTTGCGTTTGATTCACTATCTCTAACTCTCTCTATTATATCTTACATTGATTCATATTGCTCATATCATATATGTTTGGTATTGTTTATGTGCCTCACTTGTGTTGAACCAAGAGAGCTTTACACAGCACCTCAACTCTTATTTAGAGGAATTTAGAGAAGATAATCCAAGCCCGTCACTGGGAATTCGGCTACACCCTTTGGTTACACTAAGTGTGTTGCAATTTGTTTTTAATTCCGCATCATTTGTCATTAGATTAGTCATACACCTATTCACCCCCTCTAGATGTACTTACATGAATCTACTGGTAAAGTGCTGAGCGCTAAGCATGCCTACCCGGCGGAGCTGAGAATCCTGACGGTCTAAGCGCACTTTTCTTTCGAGGTAGTGGGCAAGAGCCTCAAGGCTAAAGTACGCTCGGGGTCTTAGCGCACTCTCCGTAGCTACCACGAAACGCATAAGGGTGTAGGTCTAAAACCAATTGGGTAACCAGCTCGGGAGTGGGCAGAAACCCGGAGTCGGTACGAGAGTACCTGCACTGTTAGTACCACATGAGCATGCTATAGCGTGATAATGTCTAATCTACCGGGAGTGGAGAAGCCTGGAGGCTGATAGGGCCCGGAGGCCGAGTGGGCCCGGAGGTTAACGACCACGAAGGATCGACCACACATGGTATAAAGCAATAAAAATAGTACATCACAGCATAGTATATGTACAAGAAGTAAACTGCCCTAGTACAAGCATTTGTCACATGCATATATATGTACAATTATGGGCACTCGGCCACATACAAATACAGGGCACCGCCCAATACAAAACACATTCAACTACGAAATAAAATACGCATCGACCCAACGAAGCGGGGAAACCCAAAATGAGGTTAGGACACTCGCCTAAATCTTTGAAAAAGTCGAAAACTCTGAAATCTCAGGAACTCGCGCACACGCCATAAAATATAATTAAATATATAATTTTTAGAGAGAAATAGAAGAAAAAGAGAAGAGAGAGAAAAGAGTGAGATCTAGGGAGAGAAAGAAATTTAGAGAGAGAAAGAGGGAAAGCTAGAGAGAAAGATTAGAGAAAGAAAGAGAGAGCTAGAGAGAAAGACTAGAGAAAGAAAGAGAGAAAGTGATGAGAAGAGAGAATAGGAGAGAGAGAAACCGAGAGAGAGAGACAGTAGAGAGAGGGAGGCAATAAAGAGAGAGGAAGAGTGAGATAGAGGGATAACTGGAGAGAGAGAGAAAGAGAGACGGCTAGAGAGAGAAAGAGAGACGGCTAGAGAGAGAAATAGGGGAAGAGTGAGATGAGAGTGAGATGAGAGTGAGATGAGAGAGAAACAGCAGGGGGTTGCTGCCCCCTTGTTCACACAGCACAGGCCAGGCCTCTCCCTGGCTGCTGCCTCTCGCTGGCCCTGGCAGCAGGTGGTTGCGCCGGCCGCTGTGGCCGGAACACAAGAGCTGGAGATTTTGGTACCCATTTCTTTTTTGGGTCTGTGGGGGTTAGTATCATAAGGAACTCAAACATTTTTATTTGCAAAATTTAAATGATTTATTCTATCAAAATAAAATTTTGCTAAATGGTCTTTTGCGGTCGCAATATGTACATTTGTACACTTTAGCATACATATGATTGTGATGTGTATGAGTATAGTGTGTATGTGATATGTGCCATGTAGGGTGTGCATGAAAGTGTGAAACTTGTTTCTTGTGAAATATAGATTCTAATTTATTGTGTTTAATGCACATTGGCTCAAAGTGAAGCCCAAACAATCAATTTTCTTCTTCACGATACAATATCATTATTAATTTGGAAGAAGAGACATGAGCATGAGAATCAATATTCTTTTTCTTTCTAGAAATGTTTTCTTTTTCTTTTAAAATTATTTTCTTTTTCAAAGAGTTATTTTCTTTCAAAATAATCTCTTTTTCTTTTTCACCAAAATAATTTTATTTTTCAATGAATTGTTTCCTTCACAAATGTCATTTACTTTGAAGACAAGGAAATGTTCTTTTTTGTCAAAAATTTATTTTCTTTTGAAACACATTCAAATGTATTTTTAAAAGATCATTTTTTTAACAAAGAAGTGTTTTCCTTCTTCAACTTATCATTTCATTTTTAATAAATCATTTTTTCAAGAAGTTCTTGACAAAAAAGATGCAAGCACATCATAAGGCATGTCAATATCTTCTTCTAACTCGATTCAGAATTTACCTCAAGGGGGTCATCCCCTTAGACCATGTAGCACATGTTAGAAGCATTACTTCCATCATCCGAGTCACTCCCCATATAGTATTGCTTTTGTTCACCAAGGGATGTTCCATATTATAAACGCCGAATCAAAGTTAGAAACCCTAAATAAATATTCATCATTTAGGGGTACTTTAAAGCATGGATGACTTTTGTGTTAGCCTCAAGATGTTTGTCATTAATAAAATATGAATACTTAATAGTAGCAAAATAGACATGAAATCCAAGGCCGTAAGATACATAGATATCTTAACTTTTCAATTTTGAAAGTTAAGAATGCCAAACATGAGAGGTGTCATGAAATTCATGAGTGTGTGTACAAATATTGTGATTAGCTAAAAATAGAATCTTTAGCTCAAGGTAGTTAGACCCAAATCAAGAATACCAAGCTCTGATACCAATTGTAGGTCAACTAGAGGGGGAGAATAGGTGACAAGCTAATCTAATACAAACTAATGCGGAATTAAACTAATTATTGAAACTAAAAACTATTAAGCTAACACACAAAGTATAACACAAGAATGTAGCCGAATTCCTGGTGAAGGGCTTTGGACTATCTCCTCAAGATTCTTCTAGATTAAGAGTTGAGATGCCACTATGGCTCTCTTGTTGAATACTAATATGAGCACACAAATAAATCCAAGCATGTATATCAATTAAGCATACGATATATTTAGCATATATAGATGAATAATAAAAGTATGTAAGATATATAAACACAAGTGAGAGAGAGAGAGATGAGCAATCGCAACACGGAGAAATGTTTCGAGGTTCGAGCACACTTACTCTACGTCCTTGCCTTCAACAGTATGAAAGATTTTCACTAGAATCGATCCCGCAAGATCACTCGGTGCTGCAACACTCTTTTGATATGGAAAACCCAAAGAAAAACTTTTGAATAACTCAAGAGAATCACTCTTGATAAACACTCTTTTTGATATGAAAATTTAGCCCAAAAACTTGTTGAAAAACTTTTGTTGGAGATGAGAAAATGGCTCTTGAAAACTCTCCAAAATCTTATCTAAAACTAGCCAAAACAGTCCCCTTTATAGAGCTACAAAAACTAGCCGTTTGGGCAAATTCCCATGCCAGACGACTTGCCGGTCGACCGGCCCGTCGACCGCCAACAGTCATATTTATGAACGTTGGGGTTGCCGGTCGACCGCCTGGTCGACCGCACCTAGGTCTTGACCTGTCGGTCGACCGGTCGATTGACCGAGACAAGAATCTGAGAGCAAAGCTCTCTGGCAGGTCGACCGCCTGGTCGACCATGGCCAGATCCAAAAAGTGAACTCTCTGAATTGGTCGACCAACCAGGCCTTAAGCCAAGGCTGTGTGCACGTTCTCTGCACATCGGTCGACCACTTAGTCTACAGACTTCTGGCTCGATCGGTCGCCAGAAGGCCAGGTCAGGGATTATTAAGGATTAAAAATTGGTCTTTTAATTTCCTATATAATCTCACAAAATCACATAAAATCCACAAAATAAGTTCATTGAAGTACTTTGAATTAAAATATGTGTGATCAAAAATCAACACATTAAAACATATTGAACTATTTTGCGATAAAGAATTTTAGCTTTAAACCAGAAACCGTATTTTTCAAAATCAACTTTGAAATGAAAAACGGATTTCCAAAACTTGTCCAAATACAAAAATAACTTATTAAAACACTTTTGAAGTATACTGTGTATGGATATGATCCAATACACATATAAGATGAAATGTCTATGTTTTTGACAATAAGCTCTAAGCAAAGTTTTGATAAATACAAAACTCAAACACATGATATAGAAACATCGAATAAGTTTTTCAAAATATTGAATCAATAATGTATATGGATGAAATCAAAAAACACATATAAACTTGTTTTGATGAACTCTATTTATGAAAACATAAAGATATCTACTTTGAAAACCAAAACTGTATTTTCTAAAATCAAAACTATTTTATGAAAACACATATAAATTTTGTATGTGTGTTATTGTTAGCCCAGAGGCCTTTCACCTTAGTTTTGATGATGACTAACTTATGAAGGTTAGTTTACTAATGATCTTGTGTTTATATAGTTTCAGTTATTGATTAAGATATTAGTAAGTATTTAGCTTCAACACAAGGAGTTTTGGAGCTAACTCACGTAGATTTAAGAGCTCGTGCGTCAAGGTCGCATCTACACCTCGGATGGAGTCAAGCTCTTTGAATTGTGTTTGGATCGAGTCGGCTTGGAGAAGGAGTTCTACAAAAGACTTCAGTTTGTCTAGTTTACTTGTATTTAGATCTTGTGTAAAAATAAATAGTGTTGACATGTGATCGGGGGAAAACCGTGCACAAAAAGTGTATGTTTTGAAATGAAGATTTAAAGTGTGTGTGCTTTGGCTTCCTCGATACTTCCGTTATAGCATAGGGGCTAAACGAGTCGAATCCACAAGGATGGGAGGCGATAGAATCTTTACCGGTTGATTCACGTATTTGTTAAAGATTCTTCAAAGTTTTAAAGAATGAAAAGAAAAGAATGAAAAGAATGAAAAGAGAAGTACGGTGAAACATAAAGAAGTAGGAAACATAGAAAAGAATATGTTTGTAGTTTTTGTTGTATTTTAAAATAAGTGAAAAAAGAAAGAAAACTCATGGCACTAACTACTAATGACTCCACCAACATGTTAACCTCTTATTGATAGTTGCCTCACATGTATCATTAGCCATCACTAGTCCTTGGTTCAAGAGCGATTCAAAGCATGACCCATATGTACTCATCACAACCCAACTCATCAAACAAGTGCAAGCTACACTTAAACCATCAATACTATAGAAAAGGAAGCATGGAGTAAAGTAATGTTAGCTTGTTAGTGGTTAGAAAGTTAGAGTGTTAGATCCAACATCATGAGCCATCAATGGCTCTTGCAAGAGCAAGCCAAACCGAGGCTATTAGATTCATGTGGATTATCATAAAAGAAGTTAGCAAGTTAATGGTTAATAGTTAGTTACCATGAGAGAAAAGTTAGCTACACATGTAAAAGAGATTAGAGAGAAGAAAACATAGAGAGGTAAAGAGAGCACCTTTCATAAATTGTCGCCTTCTATTATAAGCACTCTTGCATTCTAAGCATGAACCACTCTCTCTCTCCCTATTACAAGATCTACAAAATGGAAATACACAGAGGGAGAAGAAGGACTAACTAACCTAAACTAAACTACAAAATGGAATGAAAAAACTACCCTAAACTCTGTATATCTCCAACTCTGGAACCCAA
>JAVJIF010016140.1:0-98125 GCA_038442645.1 Agave tequilana
GACATAGTGGCCGAGTGTCAGTGCCTGTGCAAGTATGATGACTGTATCCGAGTTGTCTATGCCAGTAGTTATAATTCCTATTATTACCTCATATGACTAATAATCTTCTGGGTTATTCCTATTACAATGACTGTCCAATCCTTACCCGTTAATAATTAATCATTATTGTCTGCCACAGAAAGCAATCAATGCATGTCACTAAACATAATAAAATATACTTTATAAAATAAAAACACTCACAAACTGGCCATGGGAATGTAGCTCTCTTCTCACGATCGCAACGGATCTAGAACCGCCCTAATCGGAGTCCGGATGCTCCAGATATCGCCCGAATACTAAATCATAACAAATAGGGTTAAATATGTAAATAAAAATAATAAATGCAAATATGGAATTGTACAAGGGAGTTTTCTGTAAAATTACCTGTAATGGGTTCTGGAGCGGGTTAACGGGCCGGGTTTGGATCCGATAACCCGAACCCATAACTTAAAGTATTGGGTACGGGTTAATAGGTTATTGGGTTGGATTGGGGTTTATTTGGGTTAATGGGTTTGGGTTAAAAACCCAAAACCCAAGAAATAATAAAGCAACAGCAGCAGCACTGCTGCTGCTGTGCTTCCTACGCAGGCGAGCCGGCCGGCCGGCGGCTCCGGCCCCAAGGGAGCGTGAGAGAGGGTGAGGGAGAAAGAAACAGAGAGAGGAAGAGAGAAAAGAAGAGAAAAGAAAAGAAAAGAAAGGAAAAAGGAAGAAGAGGAAAAGAAGGAGGAGGAGGTGATGGCCGGAGGGGTGCGCGCGGTGGCCAGCCTGGGGTCGCGGCCGCCGGCGGTGGCGCCGCTGGGGGCGCGGCAGCCCTGGCCACGCTTGGCCTGGCTGCGGGCCAGGGGAGCAGCCTTCCCCTATTTTGGGTCGCCCAGAGAGAGAGAGAGAGAGAGGGGTTAGGGGGAGAGAGAGGAGAGAGAGAGTGGGATTCTGTGAGAGAGAGAGAAAGAGAGAGAGATTAGAGGAGAGAGAGAGAGGATTTTTAAGGGAGAGAGAGGAAAGGCGGTGATGGGTTAAGTCGGTGGGAGGAAGTGTGGAGAAGAAGGAAGAGAAAGAAAAAGAAAAGAAAGGGAAAAATTAAAATATAATTTATTATTATAATATGGCCTAATATTCGACCAGTTCCGAACGATGCCGAAAAATTACAGAAAATAGAGAATATTACGGTGAGACGTAATATGAAGATAGTTTGCAAAAATTCTATCCAGTTTGCAAATTAAAAATCCCGGAAGCTGTCGCCGATACCGGGCGACACCGGTTTTGCCGGATTTTCGATAAATTCAGAAAAATCCCCAAAAATACCTGAACGTAGAGAATATGATTCTAAGACACATGGTGAAACTAGATTCTCAAAAATACAACTCTGATTGTGAAAGAAAATCAGAAAGCCACTTATCGGTATCGGTCGACACCGACTACGACGATTTTCCAAAATAATTCAGAAAATTTTTAGAAAATTCTGAAAAATAAAAAATATTAGAAAATGATTATTGAAACTGAAATCGGCTCAATCGGACTACCACGGAGGTCAAATCAATTTTGTACGTCGTATCGCGTACTGATACTGTGATACGTACACAGGGGAGCAGGGGGTTACATTTCTCCCCACCTTATAAAAATTGCGTCCTCGCAATTTCTATTCAGGTGTGAGAACAAGATTTCCAACCCCAAAGCCTAAAGGTGACGGGTCCACGACACTTCCGCTGCGCACTCTGCTATCTAGAAGGAACCCGGGTTGGAGAAGTATAGTAGTGAACTAATCCGAACGGATGGGAAGTAAGACGATGCAAGGAAGCGAGAAGGAAATCAGATGTTCTGGTTGACAACTGGAAGGAAGGAAGGAATATAAGCGAGTCAAGGAATAAATTGTCAAGGTCATGGTATTCTTGTACTCGTTGCTGGAATGCCCAAATTCAGATACAGATCAATTAATCTGAACCTGATTGTACTGTTGGTAAGAGCCCGAGGAATGACCCAGGTGGTTACCCACACCAGGTGTGAACCTAGGCTCTGATACCACTATGTAACGCCCCGATCCCGCAGGTACGGGGACGTTATGGCGACGTACATACGCGAGGTGAAAACACGCTCACGCGTACGTTAAGCCTCAGTACAGTACATTACCTCCATATAGTCATGAGTTCCAGCATGAAATAAGTACAAGAATACCTGCAGAAAGAGGTTAGCGATCATAACAGAAATGACTAATAGAGACAAATAAGATAACAGAAATAAATCACCAAGATCCTATAAAGAGTCCTAATGAGGAATCTCCTATGTGACTCTAAGGCACGATCTGATAATACGATAACTCTGATCTCCAACCTGGGCACGCAAACCCAGGGTCGTCAGAAAGCGACCTAGTGAGTGGTAAAATGAAGGAGGAGGTACACGATACTAATCTATAATACATGATGTTGTAATAGTGATACTATATAATAAGTATATAAGAAGCAGTAGAAATATATAGACATGTTATCTTTTAATACCATCACTACCCAGCCGGTTATCATCGGGTCATGTCTATAATCGTCTAGTCGTATCCAGTTTATATAATAAATACTGTTGTCTAGTGAAGACGTGATAGAAGTGAACATGCAGGTGGGCATATGCAAAAAAACCATCCTACTGTGTTGTGCATAGTGAGCAGATCGACAATGCAAAACAGAAATTAAGCAATGCAAAGTATACATGTACATGAGCAGTATGCCACCTCAGAAAGTGTAGCATAAAACAGGTAAAGTAACATTGCATACATGGCGCATGATAGTAAATAAATTAGCAGGAACAGTAACAAGTACAACTAAACAATAGTATACATGTATCAGGCAAGTCATGTTATTTATACAATAGTAGCAATCAGTACCACTCGGTATTTTACTCAATCTCTTCTAGTGTCCCATACCACTGGCAGTTCATACTGGAGCCCGCACTCCAGTCGAACCCATCCAGACATGGCCTACGGGTACCATTATCCAAATGAGAGATTGACCAAATAACAAGCGTTCCCGACGTCACTATTGTGTATACTGTTTTATTATGTTAATTGGAAACCCATGGTCGAGAGTTCTTATCGGGTAGGTGTATCCCGTGCATACCCGGGATCATGGCCTTAAACAAACCCCTGGCTGCTAAGACCAGGGCCCTCCGCTAAGAGGGGAGCATGAATCAAGTAACAAGAGCTCATGGAGCAATTGGTAGGTAGCACTACCGTCCCTTGCAGGGGGAGAACAATATGGATCCAGTACATCACCCGATAAGATCTAATCAACCGTCAAGTCTCCCCCATACCCAAGTTAGCTTTATGATCTGATATGTCAAGTATACAATGGAACAAGAATAAGTACAGTACATGATACGGGTAACATGATAACTGGACCAGAGCTCTGTCGATAGCATAGAACAATATAACGAGAAACGGAAACAATATAACATGAACAATATAACGAGAAACGGGAACAATAGATGTGGAAGTCCACATATAGCATATCAACAGCTCTAATGTTCAGTATCGGGAATACCCATATCAGTAACAGGAAACAATCATATAACATGAATACGGTAACATGACACAATAATACATGTAATATGAACGGGTATCCATATGACAAGAATAAAGAAACCATGTATGCATGTGTAACAGTGATCTGCCGAGAACCCATGTAATGATGCTAACGGTATAGGAAATGACGGTATGCCGTGAAGTGGTGCACATGAATACGAACGTGAGACGTGTCATAGGATCTGTGCAACATATACATGCAATAACAGTGTCCCGTGTAGTGTATCAAAGGTTGCCATACAATCACTATGTCGAGTGTATCGGTGGCTTGTAACGGTGACAGTGTCAAAGTATCTGTGCAACGGGGATACATGTATAGGTAATATCAGTGCATACAATGCCGGTGTCCTGCAGTCGTATCTAGAGACAGAGTAGTGTTATCGAATACCGTAGATCGGTATACATGTAACGATAGTTATCTAACTGTGATCCAATACATGACATAATAGTGTCCAGCATGTGGTGACATAGTGGCCGAGTGTTAGTGCCTGTGCAAGTATGATGACTGTATCCGAGTTGTCTATGCCAGTAGTTATAGATCCTATTATTACCTCATATGACTAATAATCTTCTTGGTTATTCCTATTACAATGACTGTCCAATCCTTACCCGTTAATAATTAATCATTACTGTATTTTATCCCTAATCAATATCTGCCACAGAAAGCAATCAATGCATGTCACTAAATATAATAAAATATACTTTATAAAATAAAAACACTCACAAACTGGCCATGGGAATGTAGCTCTCTTCCTCACGATCGCAACGGATCTAGAACCGCCCGAATCGGAGTCCGGATGCTCCAGATATCACCCGAATACTAATCATAACAAAATAGGGTTAAATATTTAAATAAAAATAATAAATGCAAATATGGAATTGTACAAGGGGGTTTTCTGTAAAATTACCTGTAACGGGTTCCGGAGCGGGTTAACGGACGGGTTTGGATCCGATAACCCGAACCCATAACTTAAAGTATTGGGTACGGGGTAATGGGTTATTGGGTTGGATTGGGGTTTATTTGGGTTAATGGGTTTGGGTTAAAAACCCAAACCCAAGAAATAATAAAGCAACAGCAGCAGCACTGCTGCTGCTGTGCTTCCTACGCAGGCGAGCCGGCCGGCCGCCGGCGGTCCTCGCCGCCGGCGGCGTCTCCGGCCCCAAGGGAGCGTGAGAGAGGGTGAGGGAGAAAGAAACAGAGAGAGGAAGAGAGAAAAGAAGAGAAAAGAAAGAAAAGAAAGGAAAAAGGAAGAAGAGGAAAAGAAGGAGGAGGAGGTGATGGCCGGAGGGGTGCGCGCGGTGGCCAGCCTGGGGTCGCGGCCTCCGGCTGTGGCGCCGGCTGGGGGCGCGGCGGCCCCGGCCGCGCTTGGCCTGGCTGCGGGCCAGGGGAGCAGCCCTTCCCCTATTTTGGGTCGCCCAGAGAGAGAGAGAGAGAGAGAGAGGTTAGGGGGAGAGAGAGAGGAGAGAGAGAGTGGGATTCTGTAAGAGAGAGAAAGAGAGAGAGAGATTAGAGGAGAGAGAGAGGAGGGATTTTTAAGGAGAGAGAGGAAAGACGGTGATGGGTTAAGTCGGTGGGAGGAAGTGTGGAGAAGAAGGAAGAGAAAGAAAAAGAAAAGAAAGGGAAAAATTAAAATAATAATTTATTATTATAATATGGCCCAATATTCGACCAGTTCCGAACGATGCCGAAAAATTACAGAAAATAGAGAATATTACGGTGAGACGTAATATGAAGACGGTTTGGTGAAATTCTATCCGGTTTGCAAATTAAAAATCCCGGAAGCTGTCGCCAATACCGGGCGACACCGGTTTTGCCGGATTTTCGATAAATTCAGAAAAATCCCCAAAAATACCCAAATGCAGAGAATACGATTTTAAGATACATGGTGAAAGCGAATTCTCAAAATACAACTCTGATTGTGAAAGAAAAATCGGAAAGCCACTTATCGGTATCGGTCGACACCGACTACGACGATTTTCCAAAATAATTCAGAAAAATTTCAGAAAATCCTGAAAAATCAAAAATATTAGAAAATGATTATTGAAACTGAAATCGGCTCAATCGGACTACCACGGAGGTCAAATCAATTTTGTACGTCGTATCGCGTACTGATACTGTGATACGTACACCGGGGAGCAGGGGGTTACACATACACGGAAGAGCCAGTGCAAATCTTAGATCGCAAAGAGAAATAATTGAGAAGCAAAATTATTTCTTTAGTCAAGATTTTATGGAGAAATCAACATATAGAAGAAGCAAATTGGGAGCTGAAAGAGGAGATGCGGAAGAACTATCCAAATTTATTCCAAGGTACGTTGAGTTTTGAGGATGAAACTTCTTAAAGGAGGGTAGAATGTAACACTTGCCTTAACTAATCACCTATTTTTTTTAAACACTTGAGTGCTTTAGGAAGATAATGTGAAAATAAGTATTCATGTAAGATACTTGTACTATTCATTATACCATGCATATACTAGTATATATGTAAATGGGTTAAATACACACATGCATGTTGACTTTTTTACCATACCCCACCATACTTATTGGTACAAGTACTTCATGAAGGGGAGAGGGATGGGGACCTTACTTATAGGAGTAAGGTATAGGTGTAGAGAGATGGTATTAGAGAGGGCACTTGGCATGATATCATTAAGAGAAGGGAAGTATAAATAGGGGAGAAATGAAGAGAAAATTCTCATTTGGCAACACTCCCTTCTTCTTTTCATTTCCAACTGCAAAAACCCCCTCTCTTCTGTTTTCCATTATGTTTGCAAAGGGGAAAACTTACAAAAAAGAGTTTGAGGAGCTAAATTACAAGTATTTTAAAAAGATTACAAGTAGATCTCCTCAGAGATTCTGGAGAAGTGTGCCGATAGGAGTCTGGTCAGCGCGCGACCACTTTGTCCCTTTGACGATGCGAGCGATGAGATTCCCTTCTCGCCTGGTTCGGGGAATCAGAGAACAGAAGGTTGGTAGAACCCTCTTGCTGCTTCTCAAAATCGCCTTCAATAAGGAATTCCTTCTCGCCTGGTTCCGGAGATTCCTTGAGAAGAAGGACGATGTTAGGATATCAACACCCTGAATAGAGAAAGTAATTCTCTAAAAGGTCTCTGAATTCGAGAGCACACGGTGCGTTATGAAGAAGCCTCTGCTTGTGGAGTCCTCCCGTATGCCTCTCTGTTTTTGATCGATCGATCCTCCTCTGTGTCTCCCTCTCCTTGTACCCCTGGCGGGCTATTTATAGGGAGAGCAAGGGTATAATCGTCCCTTGGAAATATGGAAACAGATTGAATCGAATCTGTTTAAAATCTGGAAAGTAGCCTTGCTGCGAGGCTAAGATCAGCTTCTGCGAAGCTAGAATTGGCAGGTCGGTTGACCTTCTCGATCCTTTCCATATCGTTGGAGGATTTCCCCTGATCCTCTTACTCGTTTTAGAAGAGTCAAGAGATTGTGGCAATCAACTGCCAAATTTAATCTCTGATTTGATCTTAATTAGATTTGATCTGATTGGATCCGATCTCATCCGGAGATTTGATTGGTCAAAGGTTGACCGTGGCAAATTCATAGCGGAGCCGTCCGCATTGAGCTCGTAGCAGAGCTAGAGGCAGCTTCTGGCGAAGTTCGAAAGAAACTCTTTGGCGGAGCTGGAAGGCGAAGTTTGCGAGTTAGCTTCCTGGCGAGGCTTTGAATGGCTTCAAGGCGAAGTCGAGTGATATTAGCCTCTCAAGCGAGGCTATCCCTTTGGGCTCATGTAATGCTAAGTGCTAGCACCTTAGACCTGCTGAGGTCTGTTTAGAAACAATCCGGGTTCACTGTCTGCTTGCTGGATCAGTGGAGTCCAAGTTGCTTCCCTGTCCCTCGGAGATGGGTGGAAAACTGGTCTTCAGCTCGTCTATCACTTGTCTTTTGTAAATGTCAACAAGTTTAGACATTGTTCGGACCAATAAGAATCTTGTCTTTTTTAAGTGTCAACAAGACCCCCTTCAAAGTTTTCGAAAGTCTGCAATGGCTCAGACTTTAAAATACTTTGAACTGCTTTGATTGGTGGTGTATGGAGTATGAACGTCGCCATGATGGTTGAGTTCAGCTTCGCTTTAAATCCTGCTTTGGGATGTAGATTCGCTGAGGAATCATGTAGACTGGGTAGTTTCGCAGCTAGTAGCCCCGCATCTGGGCTTCTGAAGACATGTTCGCTTGGGAGGGCATGTCGCTTTCCCGAGATCAACTGCCGTGGGCTGGTTACGAGGAGGATTACTCCTTTCTTCGTGCTGATCGAGGGAGATATTCTCCGATTTGCACGTTTCCGAGGGAAGATATTCCCTTTCTTCAAGGCGCAATAAGTGCCTTTATGAGGGAGACGTTTCTCCCTTTGCACGGTTCCAAGGGAAACCGTCCCTTTTCTCAAGGCGTGATAAATGCCTTAAATGCGCTCGTGCTTCCACGCTTGAGGCGGCAGCGCTCAGGCCATGGGGCCTATAAATAGGACACTTGAGGTCCTCTGAAGAGAAGTGCTTTGCCTCTCTTCTCTTCTCTTGGTTTGAAAGAGATACTCAGATATCTGAACTAGTGGGAATGCCCACTCTGGTCATTATCCGGCCAAGGACCGGTAAGTCTTGATCGTTCAACGACTTCACCAATTTTAGGGAATTCATCTCCCTTAATTCAGCTTTAGCAGCTGCTTCAGGGATTAGCTTCCCTTGTTCTTCATCTTACAATTGACTGATCTGTAGAGAAGGATTTTGGCATAGCTTCCTAGAAAGATCGCTTCATGTTAAATCCGCTGCCCAGACAAAACTTGGGACTTGGTCTCTTCAATAGTTGAGCCAGTCTTGCCATATAGGCGGAGTTAAGACTATCCCACGGGGTCAGTCTGGCTAGCCATATAGGCGAGGCTTGGACTTGGCGTTTGCTGAGCCAGCCCATCAATGCTGTGCAGGCGAGGCTTGTCCTCTGCTTTTACTGAAATTGGATTGCTTTGACCCAAAGGATTCTGATTTGCAGTTTTTTCTGTGCTTAACTGCTAATCTGTTCTGATTTGCCTTGCAGTGGGCTATGCTCGCCAATCTTGTGACTTGATGGAAGGAACCATAAAATTGCCTTATGCTTCCCCGGTTGAAGTTTTACTTTTAAGCAGGAGGAACAATTCGGGGCAGCGGGTGCATGTCCCAGAGGCTGCTGGCAGCCTCTTATCCGAGATGATTCGTTCTGAGGTGGGGCTGGTAGCCGCTTTGTCGGAGGTGATCCGCTTCAAGATAGTAGGCGCTGCCTGTGGGTTTGCTGGCATCATTGCCAACTTTCAACTTTGGTGGCCTTTAAGGGCGATCCACTTCGGGAAAGCGGCCCTCACACCTGTTAGATCACTGGTATCACTGTCGATTCCCATTATACGTGATCTATCGTGTTGGCGGCGATAGGTTTCTATTGCCAGGCTTCAACAAAAATGGCCTGGCAAGACCTGCCATTTTTGTGGAGAATAATGACCGTGTCCTTGCGGCACCACTGATTACAGCCTTGTGCAGGAGGAAGGCCTCCTTTGTCCAGTCGGTTTGACTTAGAAGCGGGTAAAACCACTTGTATGCTTTTTTGCACAAATTACCCTGTCGAGCAACTGGGTGTGTTGTATGAAACACATCTTCGATGTAATATCAATGTACCCTTCTTTTTTTTAATCAATGAAAGTTCATCTTCTAATCATCTGATCTTCGCTTGCTTTCTTTGAAGGTTTGGCCATAGCGGGGCTAAACCGTATGCGGAGTTAAGGACATAGTCCTTTCTTTGAGTGATCTTTGCGAGACTGGCATGTCAGCGCCTTTTTAGAGGGCTAAGGTAAGCCTCTCGGCGAATGTCCTTGAAGGATTGTGCGAAATCTGCACTTTAAGCCAGGGCGAAGTTAACCCTTAGCGGAATCGAAGCAGCGCTTCTCGGGAAGGCGCTTTGGGCGGCGTTTCGAATTAATTCGAAATGGCGGCACACGCCCTTTTCGAGGCCTCGTTTCAGGCGTTGATTGGCCTATAAAAGCCCGATCGGGCTGAGCAGGAAAAGATCTCCTTTTTTTTCAGAAAGATTTATTGACTTTCCCTCTTCCTCTTCCTTCTTTGTTCAGAGAACCCTGAGAACTCTTGCAACTCTTTAATGGCGCCCAAAAGACGAGCGGGAAAAGAAGTGGCGACTTCTGCAGCGGAGGGTCCTCCTCCTCCGGTCATCGAGCGACCAGTCACCGGTAAGGGATTTTCCTATCTGATTAGAGACCGTGGTCTCTCTCCTTTGGAGCCAACATTTGGCTATTAGGATGATCGAATATGATCTGTCCTCATTAGGGAACTCGTTTTCCTTGAACCTCCCTATCTTCCTTGCACAGGGAATTAAGAACTGAAAAGTTCTTCTTTGGGCTTCTGTATGAAGCCATTACTTGGGTTGTCTTCGTCTTGTTTGAGGAACAGGACTCGGGTCTATCTCTTCAGTCATGGCCACGAAGGATGACTCTTGACCATAATGCCCTCTTGATGACGTCAGCCCTTAGGGCTATACCACTTCCTGCTTAAGCGAAGTTGGTATTTAGACGTTTTCTGCAAAATGCAGATTTGTCTGCGAGATCAAGCTTTGTCGAGGCTGTCGCTTTACTGGCCTTGCTCACGGGCGAGGCTATGCCTTAGCGAATCTTATATCTCCATGTCCGCTTGACTGTTGAACTAATCATAGTTCTTTTCCTTTTTCTTTCTTTGCAGTGCCCTACACCCCTGGTCCCTTGAATAGTCTGTTTGGGATGACCAGTGGAGCAGATGGTAACCTCAGCCTGCAATTCCATGGACAGCTTCTTTGTTCAGTGAGCGGAGCTCCCTCGTCCGGGATACACTCATCCAAGGCGGTCATCCGCAGACCACGCGGAGTATCTTGACCACGGCTCCTCTTGAGGATGTTGACCGTCGGACTTACAGAAAGCCTGACTTTATGTTCGGGGATGCCGCATCCGATCCCGATGCCAGTTGCAGGCAGGCGAAGGACAATGGATCATTCAACTGGATGGCGAGAAGTTTTACCTTCCATCGACTAAGCGACACTTTCCTTTATCTTCTTTCATGAATGTGACTCAGGCTCGGAAGATGGCGTGGGGCGTAAGCCGAAGCGTCGAATCCGTCCATGTTGGGAGATTAACCTTTCAGTCGGGCTATTCGAGGGCGGGCCCTCCCCTCAGCATAATGGGGCTATACCCTGGGAAGGTATCGCGGGAACTTCCAGTAGGAGAGAACCCGGCTGTGGCGCAGACCTTTGGCACTCAATTCTGCGCAGTTGACGGGAACTATCCTGCAACTGACTTCAGGGCTCCCGGTTGGGTTCATCCTCCTAAGACATGGTGGGCGGAGTTGACCAACTATATCCTCGCTCACTTCGAGGAGGACTTGGAGGGGTTGAATCTCTATGAGGCCGTCAGGGCGACCTGCTACGGCATTGAGATGAAGGTGGCGTGCTTCTACGCCATCCTTGAGTTGTACTGCCCGGCTTCGGGGACTTTCTTCACCCTGGTTGGCGAGCTGGGTATGGCTTTGCATGAGATGTGGGAAATCTCTGCTTTGCCTTTCGGGTCTCTTCCATACGAAGAGTACTTTCCCTGTGAGGCGGAGTTGGCTCTCCTGGAGAAGCAGGAGCCTGCTATGCTCGAGACTTATCGGGAGTTGATGTGCCACTTGCATATTTGTTCTAGCATTCACGGTGGTGGCAAGGGTAGCTCGAAGAGCTTAAAGAGCTGGGGAAGTTACCTGTTCCCAGACATGAAGAATGCTCCTGAAGCAGCTCATCGCGGAGTTACTGATGGCGATGTTGTTGAACGGATGGAGATGTGTCTCCAAAGGGATATCGTCGTAACAGAAGACGCAGGTCCTTATGAGAAGGGTGATACCCTTTGGAGCTTTCACCATCAGGCCCGTCGGCCTATGTCTCGAAAGGCGCTGCTGGCCGGTTTCTTAACCGTCTGGTTAAAGAAGTGTGTTGTGCCTTCTTCCTCGGGTGACATCGTCCACCCGAATGTTCTGCTACCCGCCGTTCGCCTAGCCCATGGTCACCGTCTGGGTCTTCTCCCAGCCATGGTATGCTGTATTCAAAGAGGCCTTCGCGCACTAACGGAGGCTTTCTGCAGGCCACCGGCGACAAGACGTGGGAAGAGTGCTATCCTTCCTTGCGATGGACCCAATCCTAGGGTGGGTCTACCGTACACCTACTTGATGGCGTGGTTCGCCTTACACTGCCCTACTTTGATTGGAGCTGGGGAAGATCCTCCGCAGGGTGTTCGAACGACGCTTCTCCGCCGATTCGAAGGTTGCTCTTGGATGAAAGCCTACGTGGCCGAGGCCTGTAAGTTAGTGCGTCGTCATGACGCTTATAGCCTGTTCCGCTGTTTTCCTCGCATTCGGGGCGCAGGATACAACGAGGAATTCCGAGATGCGGAGTCAGGGCGGTCTCCCATGAGTCGGGGCGTTTTCGAGTGGCTGGTCAGCATCCGGCCCTCGCATTTGCTGTACAGGAGTGGGGATACCTGCTACCTGGAACCCTACGTCCCGAGTCGATTTGCCCGCCAATTCGGGTATGACCAGCTGTATGTGGGCAACCCCAATTCGGACCTAGCTTTCATGGGGAGTCTTATTGATAGGGCCCGTGCCTGGCGGTTCTTTACTACGGATGGCACTGGGGCGTGGCTACGCACGCCGCTGCAGGATCCCGGCCTCTCGACGACCCTATGCTTTTGCCAGTGGTACGCGGCTTCCAACTCCACACCTCCTGGATTTAATGCCAATAGTACGGGTGTGAAGTTAATCTCTCAGCGACTGAAGCGGAAAGCCTCTGATAAGAGAGAAGGCAAACGGGTTCGTGTCCCGGCTTGGAAGAATTCATTGCTGTGGATGACAGCGAGGCTTCTGATGCAGGGAGTCCTCGCTTCGAGGCGGGGGCTGGAGCTGATGCTCCTGCGGCTGGTTCTGGTGTGATGGGGACATCTTCCCCACGACGTGTGGAAGGAGTGGAAGAAGAGGATTCTGACGTCCACTTCAAGAGAAAACGAGCGGGTAGCTCTCGTAGGAAATCGTTGGCGAAGAAGCCCCGTCGTCAAGCTCCTACGATTGTCGTAGAGGGTTATCCCTCTACAGCGATTCCTCCTGCTGCCCCATTAGCGGCTGAACCGTCGGTTGCTGAACCGACTAGCGGTGAATTCGCTCTAGGTCTGGGTGAGGTTACCCTTGTTCATATAATGCTTCTGGTGTGTTTCGAATAACTCATCCTTTGCTTCTTGTTGCAGGAGTCGAGACGGCTGGAGAGCAAGGGGAACATTATGATCCCCTATTCACTTATGGGGCTGCAGCCGGTTCCCCTGCTCACTCGGAAGAGTCTGGGAGTGGCGCGGCTGATGTTGGTCCTTCAGGCGTTGGGACTTCTAAAGGGAGTCCTGAGACATCAAGCTCTATCGGGTGGTCCACAGGATACTCGGCAAGTGAAAACGAGCCGGCTATTCGTGTTGATTCTGCCAAAAATTTTTCGATGGAGCCTCTGGAGACTGGTGCGGCCGACGAGATGTTCGAGGCAACATCATCCTTTGGTATTGTCGTACCCTCTTGGCTTTTTCTGTATGTAGTGTCCCGACTAACCGCAGTCTTGTTACAGGTGTTCGGTCTCAAGACGCATCAGCTTCAAGGGAGCCGGTAGATCTTCCTGAGGGATCGAGAGGTGACATGAGCACTTCGGCCACAGCGGATGCTGCTGTGTTGGACGCGCTGTACGGCGACCTGCCTTCTTATCGGCCCAAATCAGCTGAAGGACCAGAGGTTGAAGGGGCGGTAGTGCCGGAGGTATCCTCACTCCCAATCACATCAACGAGTGAGGTGCAGACTGTTTTGCCGAGTGCGGCATTGAGGGTGATTGCGAGCCCTACTTCTCCAACCCTGGTGGTTGAGCCTGTTGCTCAAGAGGTGGTTGCCAGTCCTACCTCGGCGGTGGCTGGCGTGCTGGTTTCGATGAGGACTCCGCCGAGATCGCCTTCGGCTAGTCCTGCTACTGTCAGTGTTCCCGCTGCTTCTTCTGCGACGGCGTCGACCAGGCTGGTGGACTATTCCGAGGTTGCCTCCCTGCCAGAAATGGCTGAGGCCGAGAATGATTACATAGGTGACCTGGTCGATAGCTTTTATAGAAGCTTGGAGCGAACTATCGACCTAGTTTTGAAGGGCTCGCCTATACCGTTCTCAAAGCTGAAGGTGGTCCTCTCCCGTGACATTGAGAGCATTCGGGACTTTGAGGGGTATCATCAGGCTGCTGCTTTAGAACTCCTGGTGGATGAACTTGAGAAGGCTGTAGAGGAGTGGCGCCGTCTCTATCGCTCAGACCCGGCGTCCTTAGCTGATGAGCGACTCGCCTGTCTTGTTGCCCGAAAGCACGAGGCCCGGCTTGCTGCTCAAGAGGCTGATAAGGCCGTCTCTTCTGATTTGAAATCCTTGGAAACAAGGCAAGCGGAGGTTGGAAGTGCAATTGACGCCTCCACTAGTGCTCTTCTTGGCACTGAGGATAAGATTGCGAAGGCTAAGAAAATGATCAGGAAAGCAAATCTCCTCTTATCCAAGGCCATACCGGTGCATCTTGAGGAAACTGCGCGGCTTAAAGAACTCAAAGCTCAGAGTGAGGAGCTTGCGCGGCAGGAGCTGTCACAGAGGGCAACTTTGGCAGAAGTTGAAGCTCGTCTGGCTCAGGCGGTGGACTTTGATGAGGCTGACCTGAGGTCACAAGCGCTTGCCCAGGCTGTTGATGATAGGAAGACGAGGCTAAACGCCCTCGGAGAGCGGCTCAGATTATACAGTGTACGCTTGTAGGTCATTGTATACGTGCCTCCATGTGTCTCCATCTTTTGGAATTAATGGAAATTCTTTCTTTTGTTTTGGCTTCTGTTGAATCTCCATCTTGTTCTTGCTTGAGGACGTAATCTTTGAGACGTGGCTATCCGTCGGTTCAGAGGTCGCAATGACATAACCGATTAAGACGTCAGCGATCTCGAGGTTAGCCCTTTGCGGGGCTGAAGGGGAGATACTTACCTTTTGTAAATGTCAGCAAGCATCGGTGAGTCCTGTCTTTTGTAAGTGTCAACAGGCTCAAAGTTGAGACTTAGCTGTCCGCTGGTTCAGAGGTCGCAATGACATAACCGATTAAGACGCTACTAAGCTCAATGGTAGATGAAACTTGGCTATCTGCCAGTTCAGAGGTCGCAATGACATAACTGGTTGAGAAGCCACCAAGCTTCAAAGAGGGTGATACTCGTCTTTTGTAAATGTCAACGAGTATCGAGACCTGTCTTTTGTAAATGTCAACAGGGCTCGGAATTGAGACTTAGCTGTCTGCTGGTTCAGAGGTCGCAATGACATAACCGGATGAGACGCCACCAAGCTTCAAAAATTGGTGATACTCGTCTTTTGTAAATGTCAACGAGTATCGAGACCTGTCTTTTGTAAATGTCAACAGGGCTCGGAATTGAGACTTAGCTGTCTGCTGGTTCAGAGGTCGCAATGACATAACCGGATGAGACGCCACCAAGCTTTAAAATTGGTGATACTCGTCTTTTGTAAATGTCAACGAGTATCGAGACCTGTCTTTTGTAAATGTCAACAGGGCTCGGAATTGAGACTTAGCTGTCTGCTGGTTCAGAGGTCGCAATGACATAACCGAATGAGACGCCACCAAGCTCAAGGTTGGTGATACTTATCTTTTGTAAATGTCAATAAGTATCGAGACCTGTCTTTTGTAAATGTCAACAGGGCTCGGGGTTGAGACTTGTCTTTTGTAAATGTCAACAAGCTCGAAATTGAGACTTAGCTGTCTGCTGGTTCAGAGGTCGCAATGACATAACCGAATGAGACGCCACCAAGCTCAAGGTTGGTGATACTTATCTTTTGTAAATGTCAATAAGTATCGAGTTTGTAGTAGAATTTGGGAAAAGTCTCGTTTTCACGGGAAGAAACGAGGGAATCACTGTCATAGGTTTAATGTTAACGTAACAGCGAAATGTATATGTGGTCTTACCATTCTATGGATGAGAATTGGTAAGTGACTTTGGAGGTCTCATTCTCTCGGAGAGAGATAAGGGAACTGCTGTCATAGATTTAATGTTAACATAACAGCGGAATATATGTGGCCTTACCATCCTATGGATGAGAATTGGTAAGTGACTTTGGAGGTCTCATTCTCTCGGAGAGAGATGAGGGAACTGCTGTCATAGGTTTAATGTTAACATAACAGCGGAATATATGTGGCCTTACCATCCTATGGATGAGAATTGGTAAGTGACTTTGGAGAGGGAATCAAATGGGAACTGGTCCCTTAGGATTTTTAGCAAATCCCCAGCTGCCAACGGGTTTGATATGCCTTTACCAACTACCGTTTGAGTTGGGCTAGCCATACTATTCCCCTCAGCATGATGAGTTGTCGAGGACTTATGTTGGGCTTATAGGCCAACATTTTCCTCTATCCTTAATCGTTAAAGGATATTGGATTATTAGGTTAATGTCTACATAACCTTGATTCCCCTTTAGGATAACCGGTGCGCGGTCAGGTTCATGTTGGTTTTCGGCTGTATGACCTCACTTGGAGGAAGAGAAAGGCTCTCTTTGTGTGTGCTCCAGACACGGAGATCTTGATCAGAGGTGTAGTGTTAACTTGATCAAGAGAAGGATCCTTGATTAAGGATAATATTTCTTTAAGAACTTGCTATTGATCGGCATCATGAGTAGGTCGCCCTCTGCAGTCGCGAGGCGGTATGCTCCGTTTGAATAGACTGTTTCTATTACAAACGGTCCTTCCCATTTAAGCTGAAATTTGCCTTTGGTCTTGTGCGTCATAATCATCGGTCGTCTGACGGCTAAGACCAGGTCTCCTTTCTGAAAGACTCTCTGTTTGACCTTCTTATTGAAGGCTTTTAAGATTCGAGCTTGATATAGCTCGATATGCTGCTGAGCTTGTAGTCGCTTCTCGTCCAAAGCTTCGAGCTCTTGAAGGCGTAGGCGATCATTGTCCTCTGATGTGATTTTAGTAATCAGAGCTACGCGCAATGATGGCATCTGAATTTCCAATGGGAGGATTGCTTCGCACCCATATACCAGGGAAAAAGGCGTATTGCCTGTCGGTGTCCGCACCGTGGTTCGGTAGGCCCAAAGACATTCACCGAGCTTTTCGTCCCAATCTCGCTTATTCGAGGAGACGAATTTCTTGAGCAGCTTGATGATTGTTTTGTTGAATGCTTCCGCCAAGCCGTTGGCAGCAGGATTATAGGCAGTTGAAGCTACATTCTGAATTCGGTATTTATTGCAGAACCGATAGAATACTTGGCTTATGAATTGGGGACCGTTGTCGTGGATGATCCGCCTAGGGACACCAAATCGATGGATGACGTGGTGCTTGATAAAGTGAACTACATTGGAGGTTTTGACTTCAACCAGTGGTATAGCCTCCGCCCATTTTGAGAAGTAGTCGGTTATTGCTAGGAGAAATCGGTGACCTTTTGTCGAAGAAGGACTGATTAGTCCTAAGACGTCTATTCCCCATGCTTCAAATAGCCATGAAGCAGCAGTCGGGTGGAGCAACTCCGAAGGCTGGTGTGTGAAGTCCGCATGAATCTGACATGCTTTACACCTTCGTGCATATTGGGTAGCGTCGGCTATCATAGTTGGCCAATAATCCCAGCCTATGCAACCTGTCTTTAAGCTTTGGACCTGGCTGATGAGCTCCGCAAGTGCCTCATGCGCTTCTTGGAGCGCTTCCTGTGCCTCTGAATTGGAAAGGCAACGGAGGAGGACACCGTCATATGAACGACGGTAAAGTGTCCTCAGAGTCGGATCGTAGTAGAAACGGAGAGACCTTCGTCTGATAGATGCCGCTTCTTTGGGATTGTCTAGAAGCAGATCGTGCAAAGCATAGTCAATGAGAGGAAAGCGCCAATCCCTCGGCTCAAGATTCGTCGAGACATTATAGACTTCTCGAGTTCTTAGCATGTGCTTGGAGCATACAAGATGTCGAGTTGCGACTGTGAGGTGATACTCGGTGTCGGCTGGTAAGGCTAGAGTTGTTGCTAAGGCAGTAAGGGCGTCCGCCTTAGTATTTTGAGATCGGGACACGTGCCCGATGTAGAAACCTTCAAATAGGTTAGCCAATTCGATGGCTGTATGGTAATAAGGTACCAAGTCCTCATGGCGGACTTCGTATTCGCCTTTAACCTGATTGATGATCAGTTTTGAATTGCCATAAGTTTCGAGGTAGCGTACCCCCATTCCATGGGCGAGCTGAAGACCAATGAGCAGAGCATTATATTCTGCCACATTGTTGGAGCACGATTCTGTCAAAGAAAATGCTCTGGGCAGGATATGATTCTGTGGGGAGATAAACACAACCCCACTCCGGCAATAATTTTGCCTTTAGGGCCCATTCGCGATGCTCCATCAAAAAACATCTGCCACACTTCCTCTTTTGAGGTTGCATAAGACTCGAAGACTTCATCAGGGATATCTTCGTGAAGTTTTGAATGCTCCGGAACTGGATGAGCAGCCAAGAACTCTGCAAGGGCCTGGCCTTTAACCGCCTTCTGAGGCGTGAAGATCATGTCGTATTGAGACAATAAAAGTGCCCACTTAGCCAATCTTGAATTCAATGATCCTGGCTTTGTTATAAGAAGACGCAATGGGTTTACTCTGGAGATGACATGTATGGTCTGGCCGACCAAATAATGCCGTGTCTTCTGAACAGCGAAGACGAGAGCTAAACACTCTTTCTCAATAGGGTTGTAGCGAGATTCTGCTCCTATGAGAGTTCTGCTCAGATAATAAATGGCCTGCTCGTGGCCATTGTCATCCTTTTGAGCGAGGAGGGCACCGAGGGAGTAATCCATAGCCTTTACATAAAGCAAGAATGGCTTCCCTGATGTAGGGGCCACCAAGACTGGGGTTTTGTGAGGTACCTCTTGATGTCTTCATAAGCTTCCTGGCAAGCTTGATCCCATACGAAGGAGGCACCCTTTTTCATGAGTCGGGTGAACGGCTGACAGCGGCCTGAGAGATTTGCGATGAATCTCCTAATATAAGCCAGCCTGCCTTGCAGGCCTCTAAGCTCCTTGAGGTTCCTTGGTGGATGCATGCTCTGAATGACTTTGACCTTGTCTGGGTCAAGATGAATTCCTTTTGATGTGACAATAAACCCAAGGAACTTGCCACTCGAAACTCCCAAGAAGGATTTTGTCGGATTCATTTTCAGTTGATGAGCCCGCATTATGTCGAACATCGTTCTCAGGTCGCTGTTGACACTTAAAAAAGACAAGATTCTCATTGGTCCGAACGATGTCTAAACTTGTTGACATTTACAAAAGACAAGGGACAGACAAGCTGAAGACCAGTTTCCACCCACCTCCAAGGGATAAGGAAGCAGCTCGGACTCCACTGATCCAGCAAGCAGAACAGTGAACCCGGATTGTTTCTAAACAGACCTCAGCAGTCTAAGATGCTAGCATTTAGCATTACATAGCCCAAGGAGATAGCCTCGTTTGAGAGGCTAGCATCATCCAGAGCATCGCCAGGAAGCTAACTGATAGCTTCGCCGAAAAGCCTCTTTTCGGACCTCGCCAAGAGTTGCCTCTAGCTCTGCTATGAGCTTCAAAGCGGGCAGCTCCGTTGTCAACCTTTGACCAATCAAATCTCCTGATGAGATCGGATCCAATCTGATCAAATCCAATTAGGATTCAAATATGGCAGGTGATTGCCGCAATCTCTTGACTCTCTTGAAACGAGTAAGAGGATCAGAGAAAATCCTCCAACGATATGGAAAGGATCAAAACAAATTGGAAAGATCAACCGACTTGCCCATTTTCTAGCTCCGCAGAAGCTATCCTAGCCTCGCAGCAAGGCTACTTTCCAGATTCAAACAGATTCGGTTCAATCTGTTTCCATATCTTCAAGGGACGACGACTATACCCTTGCTCTCCCTATAAATAGCCCGCCAGGGGCACAAGGGGAGGGGGCTTCCAGAGATCGGCGATCAATCAAAGTGGGCTTCTGCTCTTAAATTAATCCTCTGCTGATCAGGAGAATCGGACTTCTTCATAACGCACCGTGCGTTCTCTAATTCAGAGACCTTTCAAGAGAAATACTTCTCCTTTCAGGGTGGCGATACCCTAGCAACCTCTTTTCCTCAAGGAATCTCCGGAACCAGGCGAGAAGGAATTCCTCACAGAAGGCGGTTTTGAGAAGTAGCAAGAGGGTTCTACCAACCCTCTATTCTCTGATTCCCGGAACCAGGCGAGAAGGGAATCTATTCGCTCGCATCGTCAAAGGGACAAAGTGGTCGCGCGCTGACCAGACTCCTATCGGCACATTTTCCCAGAATCTCTGAGGAGATCTACTTGTAATCTTTTGAGAATACTTGTAATTTAGCTCCTCAAACTTTTTTTTTGTAAGTTTTCCCCTTTGCAAATTAATGGAAAACAAGATGGCGACTCCGCTGGGGACAGATCTCTCCACTGCCGAGGATCAAGTGTCGCAATGCGACGATCAGACCTTAGGGTCTATCTCTGAATTTAGAAAAGCCGGTGCAGCCAGATCCTCTCTGGCTAAATCTTCAAGGACAGTCTCTGCGGAGACAGAAAAGGTTCTTCACAAACCTGCTGCGCTCCTTTGGCGCAACAAGGAATCACGCCCACGGTCCAAGTTCTGCACCTTCAAGAACCTAGTCGTCCGGAGCAATCAAAGAAGATTTGAAGAAGTCCTCTCTGGGGGTGGCTTGATGCTTCGAGCACGGAAGCACAAGAAGGTCTTCATGGCCAAGGTTTCAAATCAGAAACCAGAGGCAGAATTCTGCCAACACCCCGCAGCCTCTCATGTGGCTAGTCAGGTTCCTTGCGAACCTATGCATCCTTTGCCAAAGCGGATATGGAAGCCTAAACAGAAGTCCTCTGCTGAAGCTTCAGGCATAGCCACGCCAAAGCCGCGCCTCTCTTATGAAGAAAAAGGCAAGATGCCCGCCTGCGTTAACAATACTGCCAACCATAAAGTCAAGACGGCAATCATACCGTCGCCTAGAGCAGCAATGCCTATTGCTAGCCTTGTCCTCACAAGCGAGGCTATTGTACCTCAGCGTACTCATCGGGTTTACAGCCGCGAGGCTAGAACCAGAGCACTATTCGGTGCTAATCCTTTCCGCAGGAATAAGGGGAACGATGCGTTGTCCCATATACCAGATTATTCATGCCCCTACAGGGCCGACCTGCGAGAATTCTTGGCGGACAAGCGGAGATTGAAGCATTTCCAGACTACTTCCTCCTGTTGTCAACGAAGTGGATGCCAGTTGGTGATGGTCCATTCTATGCAGTGTCGGTTACGACCGACCCTCGCCACTTCTCCATACCAGCGATCAGTCTTTGATCGACTGTCTGCACGCATCCCAATGAAGCATCTCAGAAGGGGCGGCTCACCAGATCCAGCCTCTGCATCCGTCAACATGACCGGAAGGGGGCGAGAGCCGCACAGAGGAAGTCAAGCATCTGACGACACCCCTTGTAGCTCCCCAGATCCAGATTACTGCCCAGGCTTAGGTGAAGTCTTGGTGCGCGAAGAAGGTGTTTTCCGAAACACCAGGTCTAGGGTGGCAATACCCTATAACTATGAGCAGCCTTCTTCCTCAAAGGCCCTGATCTCGCCACAGTCCAGGCGATCACCCCAATCATCTGATGGAGAAGATGAAGACAGCGGGTATGCCTCTTCACCAACAGTCAGTTCTATACGGACGGACAAAGCATCGGTCAATATGGCCGATAACGCCAATGACGACCTTCGTCGGCGTTTGGAAGCTCAGGAGCAGACCTCTAGAACTCAGCAAGAGGCCCTAGACAATATTCAACAGATGCTCGCTTAGCTCCTCAGCAACCGGAATGATGATACCGGGAGTAATCATGACGAGGAGGGACATCTCAGCAATGATCCGCCCAAGACGGAGAGATCTAAGGGAGGCTCTTCCCTGGATGCCGAAGTCCTTAAAGGCCTTCAAGCTCAAATTTCATCCCTGGCTCAGAAGGATGAATTGAAGAAAGTGGGGGTAGTCCGTCCTTACCCACTGAATGGGATTCGGTGCCATATCCGCCAAAGTTCAAACCACTAACGTTGCATACGTATGATGGTAAGAGCTCGCCCAATCAGCACATCTACTATTTCCGGTCTCAGACTGGTAATGTCATAAGCAACGACGCCATCATGGCTAGGCTGTTTTTGGCACTCTAAAGGGCGTGGCATTCGACTGGTTCCAAAGCCTCCCTCCAGGCTCTATCAATTCCTGGCTCGACCTGGAAACTCGGTTCCTCTCTCGCTTCTATGAGGATGACACCGAAGTGACCATGGACAGGCTCCTTTCCACTGTGCAGAGGAAAGGCGTATCTGTCCGTGAATACATTGAGCGGTTCAGAAATCTATCTCTGATGTGCCCAGCAGGGATGCCTTTACCCATGCTTTTACAAACATGCAGACATAACTTCTCGGATCAAGTAGAAGTTCGCATGGGGGCTGTCAAGGCCCACACTTGGAAGGAACTGGTCGAACAAGCTGAGATAGCCGAGAAATCGGCTAAAAAGTTCGAGCCATCCGCCCCTAGAAGCAAATGGGGCGCGAACAACAAAGAGCGCAGCGATCTCCCGCAGTCTTCCCAAGCTAAAGGGAAGGAAATTATGTCCGTCGAGCTGACCGGGGACATGCAGTCAAAGGCCAAGAAGAGCAGCTTCGACAATCAGGAGCCCAAGTTCCCTCCTAAACAGTACTCCTTCAGAGACGACCAGGTGGTCACGATATTCCATCTGCTCCACAAAGGGAATAAGATGAAGTTGCCAGATGCTCGACGCCCTGATGAGATAGGGCGCACAAATGATCCCAAGTACTGTCTCTACCATAGGATGGTTCACCATTCCACAGACAAGTGCTATGTCCTTAAAGACCGGATACAAGCCCTGATTGATGCCGGCGTCCTCACACTGAAGACGGCAGAAGAAAGTCACTGCCAATATGGTAACTCTTGAGTTCGGCACTGCCCAGAAGGTCACAGTTCCTGACGGGACCTATCCAGCCCCGGCGCCGCGGTTGGAAGTCAAGCATCCTCCAGCCATGACTCAATACAACAAGGGTCTCGTCCCTTTGACATTGGAGACAGGGAAAGTCATGTGGATATACCCGGATCTCATCCAAGATATTCAACAGGGTTCAAGGCAACCCAACTCAAAAGGCAAGTCCTGCAATGTCATCTCTGTCTTGCCAGATGATGGTAATCTTACTTCGGCTTCCCTCAGCGATTCAGAAGAAGAGAAGCATGCCTGTACAGCGCAGGCAGACGCGCCTCAACAGACGGGCACCCGGTCTGGAAAGTCATACCAAAGGCAGTATGACAAGCCTACTGACGAGATACAGCAGCAAACGACGTCAGTACCAATGCCGGCATCCACTCCAATTCCAGCCAAGGGAAAGGAAAAGCCTAAGGAGGTGCGGTTCGACCATGTGTTGAAGAAACCGCCAAGCCAAGGGCTAAACACGCCCTTTCGCTTTGATATATTGGCCCACTTAGCCAATATCCCGGCTCGTATCACAATACACGAGCTTCTTCGTCTCTCCAAAGAGACAAGAGAGGCACTCAGAGATGCGCTGGCCAACTCGGAGTCCTTTCTGACATGCATGCCCGAGGTTCCTGGTGATGAGATGCGGACTTCCTGCTCAGAGTGCCATCACGCACAGTCAAAGGTGCCTGCTATTACCTTCACGGTGGAAGATATGCTTCTCAAGGACAACAAGCACGATCGACCTCTGTACTACACCGGATATATCGGTTCAACCTGCATTGAAAGGATACAAGTCGATCCGGGGTCTGCACTCAGTATCATCCCCAAAAGGCTCCTCTACTTCCTCGGCATACCACTATACAGGTTGTCTGCAACCACCACTACAATATACGGTTTCAATGCCGGGAGCAGTCATCCACTTGGGAAGATTCGGCTCCGCTGCAGAATCGGAAGCCTGAAGTCAGAGGTGACATGCTATGTCATCAATGCGGACACATCATACAACCTGCTACTGGGACGACCATGGATCCATGCCAACTGGATCGTTCCTTCCACTCTCCATCAGTGCTTCAAGTATGTTGAGGATGATGCGACAGTACGAACTGTCTTCGCTGAGAAGCAACCCTTCAAGGGGGTGGAAAACTACTTCACTGATGCTCTCCTATATCAAGAGGCTAGTGGACGCCGGGAGAACCATTGCCAGACGATGATGAAAGTGGCAATGAGGCGGATTCGGAATCCGAAACGGGCATGCCAGCCATTCTGATTGGCGAGCCAATTGTAGCATGCTTTAATGATCCCCGATGTAAGATCCCTCCTGAAGAGGAAGGCGAATGGATAATTAATGATAATATTTCTTTTGATTATCCTGCGAGCATCGAGTCGATTAAATCCATTATGGATGGCTCTCTTCATATGCCCGTACATGAGCCGAGTGTGGCTAGCACATCTGTGGAAGCCATAGAAGGGGCCACGCTGGTAGTCCCTCCGTCCAAGCAAGGTCAGGCGCCGATAATCTTCGGCAGAGCCCGGCCAGGGAGATTCTCAACTACAGACTCAAGCTCAGAATCGGATGCTCCACAGTTCTTTCATTACGCACCATCAGCGCGCCATATTATGAAGAAGATGGGTTACAACCTGAAGCAGGGAGCGGGCCTAAACTTCGGAAAAGGAAGACGCAGCTTGATGCGTAACTCTGTCCCAAGAGGGAAACCTGCAAATTACTATGATAGTACACGCAGGGGGTTAGGGTATGTCACACCCACATCATCAACAACAGTTCAGGTCAAAGGCGATGGATCGATCCCATCACAGTCGGCCTCATCCTCCGAATGGGACTCTGATGTCAGCATAGGAGGAATATTCGAAAGCCTCATGACTTCAAGCAGTCAGTTGGAACCCGCAGAGGTTGCCGATGAAGAATCATGGGCCCAGCAATTGAGCCTCCAATGGGAAAAGCGGTTTGAGCTGCGCGAGCCGCCTACCGAAGACAAGGTGATGCAGGTCAACTTGGGCAGTCAAGATCATCCCAAACTGATTTTCATAAGTGAAAGCCTATCACTTATCGAAAAGGAAGAATTGATAATGCTCGTAAAAGAGTATATAGATGTCTTCGCCTGGAGCTACGAAGACATGCCTGGACTTGATCCACAGGTCGCTATGCACCGTCTAAACATCAAGCCCGACGTTAAGCCAGTCAAGCAGCAACAACGTCGGTTCCGCCCGAACATTATGGAAGCTATTGAAGCCGAAGTTCACAAGCTTATTGCATGTGGCTTCATCCGGGAGGAACAACATCCAGATTGGGTGGCTAACATAGTCCCCGTCCTCAAGAAGAATGGGAAAATACGGATCTGCATCGACTACCGTGATCTCAATACGGCCTGTCCCAAGGATGAATTTCCGCTGCCCATCACCGATGTCATGATTGACAACACATGCGGGTTCGAAAGGATGTCTTTCATGGACGGCTTTTCAGGGTACAACCAGATTAAGATGTATCCCAACGATGAGAAGCATACTTCGTTCCGAACACCATTGGGGGTATACTGCTACACTGTAATGCCCTTCGGATTGAAGAATGCCGGAGCAACCTACCAGCGGGCGATGAGCATGATCTTCCGCGACCATCTCCGAAAGACGGTGGAATGCTATGTTGACGACATTGCCGTCAAAAGCCGCAGCAAAGATGAACATCTTCGCGATCTGAGAACGATGTTCGATATAATGCGGGCTCATCAGTTGAAAATGAACCCGACAAAATCCTTTTTAGGAGTATCCAGCGGCAAATTCCTTGGGTTCATTGTCACATCAAAGGGATCCATCTGGACCCAGACAAAGTCAAAGCCATCCAGGACATGCATCCACCGAGGAACCTCAAAGAGCTCAGAGGCTTACAAGGCAGGTTAGCCTACATCAGAAGATTCATAGCAAATCTATCGGGCCGCTGCCAACCGTTCACCCGTCTCATGAAAAAGGGTACTGCCTTCATATGGGATCAAGCTTGTCAAGAAGCTTATGAAGACATTAAGAGGTATCTCACAAACCTCCAGTCTTGGTGGCCCTACATCAGGGAAACCATTCTTACTTTATGTAAAAGCTCTGGATTATTCCCTCGGCGCCCTCCTCGCTCAAAAGGACGACAATGGCCATGAGAAAGCCATTTATTACCTGAGCAGGACTCTCATAGGAGCGAAATCTCGCTACAATCCTGTTGAGAAAGAGTGTTTAGCTCTCGTCTTTGCCGTTCAGAATACACGGCATTATTTGGTTGGCCAGACCATACATGTCATCTCCAGAGTAAACCCATTGCGTCTTCTTATGACGAAGCCAGGATCATTGAACTCAAGATTGGCTAAATGGGCACTGCTATTGTCCCAATATGACATGACCTTTACCCCTCAAAAGGCAGTTAAAGGTCAAGCCCTTGCAGAGTTCTTGGCTGCGCATCCAGTTCCGGAACATTCAAAGCTTCACGAAGACATCCCTGATGAGGTCTTCGAATCTAATGCAACCTCAGTAGAGGAAGTGTGGCAGATGTTCTTCGACGGAGCATCACGGATGGGCCCCAAAGGCAAGATTATTGCCGGAGTGGGGGTTGTGTTCATCTCCCCACAGGATCATATCCTTCCCAGGGCATTCTCCTTGACAGAGTCATGCTCTAACAATGTAGCAGAATACAATGCTCTGCTCATCGGTCTCCAGCTTGCCCATGGAATGGGGGTACGCTACCTCGAAGCTTACGGCGATTCAAAGCTGGTCATCAGTCAAGTCAAAGGCGAATATGAAGTCCGCCATGAGGACTTGGTGCCTTACTATCATACAGTCATCAAATTGGCTAGCTTATTTGAAGGCTTCTACATCGGGCATGTGTCCCGATCTCAAAATACCAAGGCGGAGGCCCTCGCTGCATTAGCGACGACGCTAGCCTTACCGGCCGACATCGAGTATCACCTCATAGTCGCAACCCGGCATCTCGTATGCTCCAAGCATATGCTAAGGATCCAAGAGGTCCATAATATCTCCGTGGATCCTGAGCCGAGGGATTGGCGCTTCCCTCTCATTGACTACGCTTTGCACGGTCTGCTTCCAGACGATCCTAAAGAAGCGGCGTCCATCAGACGAAGGTCGCTCCGTTTCTACTATGATCCCACTTTGAAGACACTCTACCGTCACTCATATGATGGTGTCCTCCTCCGTTGCCTTTCCCATTCAGAGGCACAGGAAGTGCTTAAAGAAGCACATGATGGCATTTGCGGAGCTCACCAGCCGGGTCCAAAGCTTAAAGACAGGCTGCACAGACTTGGGTACTACTGGCCGACCATGATGGCCGATGCCACCCAATATGCATGAAGGTGTAAGGCGTGCCAGGTCCATGCAGACTTCATACACCAACCTTCGGAGTTGCTCCACCCTACTGTTGCTTCATGGCCATTTGAAGCATGGGGAATCGATGTCGTAGGGCCAATCAGTCCCTCTTAGGCAAGAGGTCACCGGTTTATCCTGGCAATAACCGATTACTTCTCAAAATGGGCAGAAGCCATACCGTTGGCCAAAGTCAAAACCTCCAATCTGATTAGCTTCATCAAACACCATGTCATCCATCGATTTGGTGTCCCCAGGCGAATCATCCACGACAATGGTCCTCAATTCATAAGCCAAGGATTCTATCGGTTCTGCGATAAATACCGAATTCAGAATGTGGCTTCAACCGCCTACAATCCTGCCGCCAATGGCTTAGCAGAAGCATTCAACAAGACGATCATCAAGCTGCTCAAGAAGTTCGTCTCCTCGAATAAGCGAGATTGGGACGAAAAGCTGGGTGAATGTCTCTGGGCTTACCGGACTACGGTTCGGACACCGACAGGCAATACGCCTTTCTCCCTGGTATATGGGTGCGAAGCGGTCATCCCATTGGAAATCTAGGTGCCATCATTGCGGGTAGCCTTGACTACTAAGATGACATCAGAAGACAATGATCGCCTGCGTCTTCAAGAGCTCGAAGCCCTAGACGAGAAGCGGCTCCAAGCTCAGCAACACATCGAGCTATATCAGGCTCGGATGTCAAAAGCCTTCAATAAGAAGGTCAAGCAGAGAGTCTTCCAGAAAGGAGACCTGGTCTTAGCCGTCAGACGACCGATGATTATGACGCACAAGACCAAAGGCAAATTTCAGCCTAAATGGGAAGGACCGTTTGTGATAGAAACAGTCTATTCAAACGGGGCATACCGCCTTATGACTGCAGAGGGCGACCTACTCATGATGCCGATCAATGGCAAATTCTTAAAGAAGTATTATCCTTAATCGAGGATCCTTCTCTCGATCAAGTTAACATTACACCTCTGATTGAGGTCTCCGTTTCCGAAGCACGCACAAAGAGAGCCTTTCTCTTCCTCCAAGTGAGGTCATACAGCCGAAAACCAACTGGGACCTGGCCGTGCACCAGTTATCCTAAAAGACAATCGAGGTTGTGCAGACATCAACCTGATAATCCGACATCCTTAACGATTAAGGATAGAGGAAAATGTTGGCCTTTAAGCCCAACATGAGTCCTCGACAACTCATCATGCTGAGGGGAATAGCATGGCTAGCCCAACTCAAACGGTAGTTGGTAAAGGCATATCAAACCCGTTGACAGCTGAGGGTTTGCTAAAAATCCTAAGGGGCCTGTTCCCACTTGATTCCCTCTCCAGAATCACTTACCAATTCTCATCCATAGAATGGTAAGACCACATATTCCGCTGTTACGTTAACATTAAACTATGACAGCAGTCCCCTCATTTCTCCTCGTGAGAACGAGACCTCCAAAATCACCTACCAATTCTCATCCATAGAATGGTAGGACTACACATATTCCGCTGTTACGTTAACATTAAACCTATGACAGTGATTTCCTCGTTTCTCCCCGAGAAGACGAGACCTTTTCCAAATCCAACCCGACTTTTGAACTTGGTGGCTTCTCAACCAGTTATGTCATTGCGACCTCTGAACTGGCAGATAGCCAAGTTTCATCTACCATTGAGCTTAGTGGCGTCTCAATTGGTTATGTCATTGCGACCTCTGAACCAACAGACAGCTAAGTCTTAATCTCGAGTCCTGTTGACATTTACAAAAGACAGGTCTCGATACTTGTTGACATCTACAAAAGACAAGTATCACCTATTTTGAGCTTGGTGGCTTCTCAACCAGTTATGTCATTGCGACCTCTGAACTGGCAGATAGCCAAGTTTCATCTACCATTGAGCTTAGTGGCGTCTCAATTGGTTATGTCATTGTGACCTCTGAACCAACAGACAGCTAAGTCTCAATCTTGAGTCCTGTTGACATTTACAAAAGACAGGTCTCAATACTTGTTGACATCTACAAAAGACAAGTATTACCTATTTTGAGCTTGGTGGCTTCTCAACCAGTTATGTCATTGCGACCTCTGAACTGGCAGATAGCCAAGTTTCATCTACCATTGAGCTTAGTGGCGTCTCAATTGGTTATGTCATTGCGACCTCTGAACCAACAGACAGCTAAGTCTCAATCTCGAGCCCTGTTGACATTTACAAAAGACAGGCCTCATACTTGCTGACATTTACAAAAGGCAAGTATCTTCACTCTAGCCCCGCAAAGGGCTGACCTCGAGACTGGCGACGTCCCATTCGGTTATGTCATTGCGACCTCTGAACCAACAGACAGCCATACCTCATTATCCAAACAAACAAAGACGACAAAAGAAAGAATTTTTATTAAATTCCAAAAGGATGGATACATGGAGGAGCCTATAGGCGTACATGATAAGATCGGATCCGATCTCCGAGCGAAGCTAGCCTCGTTCTCCTGTCATCAGCAACCTGGGCCAGCGCCTGTGATCTCAGCTCAGCCTCATTGAAATCCACCGCTTGAGCCAGACGAGCTTCAACCTCTGCCAAAGTCGCCCTCTGTGACGACTCCCGCCGTGCTAATTCCTCGCTTTGAGCCCTAAGCTGCTCAAGCCGCGCAGTCTCTTCAAGACGCACCGGTGTAGCCTTGGATAAGAGGAGATTTGCTTTCCTGATCATCTCCTCGGCCATCCTAATCTTATCTTCGGCATCAAGAAGAGCACTGGTGGAAGCGTCAATTGCACTCTCAACCTCTACTTGCTCTGTCTCCAAGGACTTCAAGTCAGAGGAGATAGCCTCAGCGGCCTCTTGAGCAGCAAGCCGAGCTTCGCGCCTTTGCGCGACAAGATGTGTGAGCCGCTCATCAGCTAAAGACGCCGGGTCGGAACGATGGAGATGGCGCCACTCCTCTACGTCCTTCTCAAGGTTATCCACCAGGAGTTCCAGAGCAGAAGCCTGGTGATACCCCTCAAAGTCCCGGATACACTCAATGCCACGGGAGAGGACCATCTTCAGCTTCGAGAATGGCACAGGCGAGCCCTTCAAGACTAGACTGATAGTCTGCTCCAAACTGTTATAGAAGCTTTCGACCAGATTACCGATGAAGTCATTCTCAGCTTCATCAACCCTTGAGACAACCTCGGAGCAATCTACCATCCTAGTCGACACCGTCGCAGAAGAAGAAGCGGGAACATCGGCAGCAGCAGGACAAGCCAAAGGTGACCTCGGCGGAGTCCTCAGCGACACCAGCACATCAGCCACCGCGGAGGTAGGACTGGCAACCACCTCTGGAGCAACAGGCTCAACCACCTGAGTTGGGAAGGCAGGGCTGGTGATCACCCTCAACTCCATACTCGCCGGCATCTCACTCGGGAGTAAAGGCATCTGTGGAACTGTCGTCTCCACAACCCCCGACCTCTCAGTTGTCATGGGCTGATAAGAGAGGAGGCCGCCATACAGCGCGTCCAACACAGCAGCATCCGCCGCGGTCGAAGCACTCGACTCGCCCTCTAACCTCTTAGGAGGACCCTCCGCTTCCTTCGAAGCTGATGCACCTTGGGGACGAATACCTGCAACAAAACCAAGGTCAAAAAGGAGACGCAGCAAACAGGCGAAGACCAAGAGATCGTAGTCATACCGAAGGCCGATGTCACCTCGTCAGCCACATCGGAATCCAAGGGTCCCATCGGAAAGTTCTTACCAGACTCAACGTAAATGGCCGGCCCGCTCCGCCCACCGAGTCCCCTGCAGACCACTCAACAGAGCTTGATTCCACAGGACTTCCTTTGGAGGTCCCAACACCCGAAGGACCGACATCAGCTGCGCCACTCCCAGACTCTTGAGAGTGAGCGGAAGAGCTGGCTGCAGCCCTATAGGTGAACAGGGGATCGTAGTGTTCCCCTTGCTCTCCAACGGTCTCAGCTCCTGCAACAAAAAGCTAATGATGAGTTATTTAAAGTGCGCTGAAGGCATATTAGATGGGGCCAATCTTACCAGTAGTCGGTTCAGCAACCGACGGCTCAGCCACTAATAGAGCAGCAGAAGAAAGCGCAGTAGAGGGTTCGCCCTCTACCACAATTGTAGGAGCATGGCGACGGGGCTTCTTCGCCAATGACTTCCTACGGGATCCACTCCCACGTTTCCTCTTGAAGTGGACATCAGAGTCCTCTTCCTCCACTTCTTCCACATGTTGTGGGGGAGCTGTCCCCCACACCAGAACCGGCTTCACGAGTATCGGCTTCATGGGCATCAGCCCTCGTCTCTGCCTCAAAGCGAGGGCTCCCCGCATCAGAAGCCTTGCTATCATCTGCAGCGATGAACTCCTCTATGCCAGGAACACGGACTCGTTTGCCCTCCTTCTTATCAGAAGCCTTCTGCCTCATCCGATGAGAAATTAACTTCACACCCGAACGGTTGGCATTAACCCAGCAGGTGTGGAGTTCGAAGCTGCATACCATTGGCAGAAAACACAGGGTCGTCCAAAGGCCGGGATCCCTCAGCGGCGTGCGTAGCCACGCTCCAGTGCCATCCGCGGTAAAGAACCGCCAAGCACGAGCCCCATCAATGAGGCTCCCCATGAAAGCCAGGTCCGGGTTGGGGTTGCCCACATACAACTGGTCATACCCAAATTGGCGGGCAAACCGGCTCGGGACGTAGGGCTCCAGGTAGCAGGTATCCCCACTCCTGTACAGCAAATGCGAGGGCCGGATACAGACCAGCCACTCGAAAACACCCCGACTCATGGGAGACCGACCTGACTCCACATCATGGAATTCCTCGTTGTATCCTGCACCCCGCAGGCGAGGAAAACAACGGAACAGGCTATAAGCGTCATAACGACGCACTAACTTACGGGCCTCGGCCACATAAGTTTTCTGCCACGAACGGCCTTCAAAGCGATGGAGAAGCGCCGTTTGAACACCCTGCGGAGGGTCTTCCCCAGCTCCAATCAAACTGGGGCAGTGCAAGGCGAACCACGCCATCAAGTAGGTGTATGGTAAACCTACCCTAGGATTGGGTCCGTCACAAGGCAGGACGGCACCCTTCCCTCGCCTTGATGCCATTGGCCTGCAGAAAGCCTCCGTCAGTGCACGAAGGCCCCTCTGAATACAACACACCATGGCCGGGAGAAGACCCAGACGGTGGCCATGGACCAAGCGGACGGCAGGCAGCAGCACATTCGGGTGGACGATGTCACCCGAAGAAGAAGGCACGACACACTTCTTTAACTAGATGGTTAAGAAGCCGGCCAGCAACGCCTTGCGAGACATAGGCCGACGGGCCTGATGGTGAAAGCTCCGAAGAACATCACCCTTCCCGAAAGAACCATCATCTTCTGCCACGACGATGTCCTTTTCAGCATGCACCTCCATCCTTACCAAGATGTCTTCTTCAGCAACTCCGTAATGAGCTGCCTCAGGCGCACTAGTCATATCCGGGAATAAGTAGTTTCCCCAGCTCTTCAAGCTCTTCGAGCTACCTTTGCCACCAGTGTGGATGCTGGAACAAATGTGCAAGTGGCACATCAATTCCCGATATGTCTCAAGCAAAGCAGGCTCTTGCTTCTCCAGGAGAGCCAACTCCGCCTCACAGGGAAAGTACTCTTCGTACGGAAGAGACCCGAAGGGCAAAGCAGAGATCTCCCGCATCTCGTGCAGGGCCATGCCCAACTCACCAACCGGGGTGAAGAAAGTCCCCGAGGCCGGGCAGTACAACTCAAGGATGGCGTAGAAGCACGCCACCTTCATCTCAATGCCGTAGCAGGTCGCCCTGATGGCCTCATGGAGGTTTAACCTCTCTAAGTCCCCCTCAAAATGAGTGAGGATATAGTTGGTCAACTCCGCCCACCACGACCTAGGAGGGTGGACGCAACCGGGAGTCCTGAAATCGGTGGCAGGGTAGTTCCCGTCAACTTCGCAGAACTGAGTGCCAAAGGTCGGCGCCGCAGCTGGGTTCTCTCCTACTGGAAGGTCCCGCGATACCTTCCCAGGGTATAGCCCCATTATGCTACGAGGATGGCCCGCCCTCGAATAGCCGGACTGGAATGTCAACCTCCCGACACTTACAGACTCGGCATTTAGGCTCACGCCCCACGCCATCTTCCGAGCCTGAGTCACGCTCGCGAAAGAAGACAAAGCAAAATGCCGCTTAGTGGACGGAAGATAGAATCTCTCGCCGTCCAACTAGAAGATCCACTGGCCCTCACCGGCCTGCAGCTGGCGATCGGGATCAGGTGCAGCATCCCCGAACATGAAGTCAGGCTTTCTGTAAGCCTGACAGTCGATATCTTCAAGCGGAGCCGTAGTCAAGATGCTCCGCATGGCCTGCGGACGACCGTCCTGGATGAGCGTATCCCGTACAAGGGACCTCGGCTCGCTGAACAATGAAGCCTGCCCATAGAACTGCAGGCTGATGTTTCCGCCTGCTCGACTGGCTAAACCGAACAGACTGTTCTGGAGGCCGGTGGCGTAATGTACTGCAAAAACAGAAATGAGCTATGATTAGTTCACCAATCAAGTGGATGCGAAAGCATAAAAACTCACTAAGGCATAGCCTCGCCCAGCAAGCAGGGCCTGCAAGGCGATAGCTTTGAAAAAGCTTCGCTTCATGGATAAGACTGCATCTTTGCAGAAAATATCCAAAGCGCCAACTTTGCTTAAAGCAGGAAGTGGCATAGCCCTAAGGGCTGACGTCATCAAAAGGACATCATGGTCGACAGTCGTCCTTCGTGGCCATGACTGAAGGAACAGACCCATATCCTGTTCCTCAACAGGATGGAGACTGCCCAAGCAATGGCTTCCTACGGAAGCCTAAAAGAAGAACTGTTCAGTTCTTATTTCCCTGGTGCAAGGAAAATAGGGAAGTTCAGGGAAACGAGTTCCCTAATGAGGATAGATCCCATTCGATCGTCCTAAATAGCCAAATGGCTGGCTCCAAAGGAAAAGAGACCTCGGTCTCCAATCAGACAGGAAAATTCCTTACCGGTGACTGGTCGCTCGATGACCGGAGGAGGAAGGCCCTCCGCCGCAGAAGTCGCTGCTTCCTTACCCGCTCGTCTTTTGGGCGCCATTAAGAACTGCAAAAGTTCTCGAAGTACTCTGAAGTAAAGGAGGAAGAAGGAGAGGAAAAGACAGAAATTTCTCTGAAAAAAGGAGATCTTTTCCATGTTCAGCCCGATCGGGCTTTTATAGGCCAATCAGCGCCTGAAACGAGGCCTCGAAAAAGGGCCCATGCCGCCGTTTCGAATTAATTCGAAACAGCGCCCGAAGCGCCTTCCCGAGAAGCGCCGGTTCAACTCTACTAAGAGTTAAACTTCGCACTAGTGCAAAAGTGCGGACTTCGCACAGTCCTTCAAGGGCTTCGCCGAGAGGCCTACCTTAGCCCTCTAAAAAGCGTGCTGCTCGCGGTACACACCAGTCTCGCGAAGATCATTCGAAGGAAAGACTATGTCCTTAGCTCCGCACACAGTCCAGCCCAGCAATGGCCGAACTCCCAATGAAAGCAAGCAAAAATCAAATGAACAAGAGATGAACTTTCATTGATAGAAAGGGTACATTTGATATTACATCAAAGTTGTGTTTTATATAACACACCAAGTTGCCTAACAAGGTCATTTGCATAAAAGGCATACAAGCGATTTTATCTGCTCCCAGGCCAGACCAACGGGACAGGAAGGGCCTTCCTCCTGCATAAGACCATAATCGGTGGTGCCGCAAGGACATGGTCATTTTTCTCCACAAAAATGGCAGATCTTTCTAGGCCATTTTTGTTGAAGCCTGGCAATAAAAACCTATCGCCGCCAACACGATAGATCACGTATAATGGGAATTGGCAGTGGTACCAGTAATCTAACAGGCGCGATATCCGCTTTCCTGAAGTGGACCGCCCCAAAGGCCACCAAAGTTGAAAGTCGGCAATGATGCTAGCGATCCCACAGGCGACGCCCATTATCTTGAAGCGGATCCTCTCCGATAAAGGCGACGGCCAGCCTCACCTCAGAACGAATCATCTCGGATAAGAGGCTGCCAACAGCCCCTGGGACGCGCATCCGCTGCCCCGAATTGTTCCTCCTGCTTAAAAGTAAAGCTTCAACCGGGGAAGCATAAGGCAATTTCATGGTTTCTTCCATCAAGTTACCAGACTGGCAAACATAGCTCACTGCAAGGCAAATTGGAGCAAGTTAACAGTCAAGCACAGAAAAAGCCGCAAAGATATTAAGTCAGATTCTTGGGCGGCAAAGCAATCCGACTTCAGCAGAGGACAAGCTCCGCCTGCACAGCAACTAATGGACTAGCTCAGCAAACGCCAAGTCCTAGCCCCACCTCTATGGCAAAGTCAGACACAGTCTCAACATTCACCAATATGGCAAGACTGGCTCAACCTTTGAAGAGACCAAGTCCTAAGTTCCGCCTGTGTAGCGGACTCAACTTGCAATGATCTTTCTGTGATCAAGTCAGAATGATAGCTTCACTGGGAAGCTATGCCAAAATTCTTCTCTGCAGATCAGCCAAGTGCAAGATGAAGATCAAGGGAAGCTAATCCCTGAAGCAGCTGTCAAAGGGAGATGAATCCCCTAAAATCGGTGAAGTCGTTGAACGATCAAGACTTACTGGTCCTTGGCCGGTTAGACAACCAGAGTGGGCTTTCCCACTAATTCAGAGATCTGAGTATCTCTCACAACCAAGAGAAGAGAAGGAAGGCAAAACATTTCTCTTCAGAGGACCTCAAGTGTCCTATTTATAGGCCCCATGGCCTGAGCACTCTCACCCCAAGCGTGGAAGCACGAGCGCATTCAAGGCATTTATTGCGCCTTGATGGAAGGGACGGTTTCTCCTTGGAACCGTGCAAAGGGAGAAAACGTCTCCCTCATAAAAGGCACTTATGGCGCCTTGAAGAAAGGGAGTATCCTCCCTTGGAAACGTGTAAATCGAAGAACATCTCCCTCGATTGGCGTGAAAGAAGGAATGATCTTCCTCGTAACCGCCCCACGGCAGTTGGCTTTGAAAAGGCAACAGGAGTTCCAAAGCGAACTTATTTCTTGGAAGCCCAGATGCGGAGCTACCCCGACGCGAAGCTACTCGCGGATCAGTGCAATTCTTCGGCGAATTCATCCCAAAGCAGGATTGAAGGCGAAGCTGAACTCAACCATCATGGCGACGTTCATACTCCACATACTGTCACAGCAGTTCAAAGTGTTTCGGAGTCTGAGCTATTGCAGACTCTCAAAAACTTTGAAGGGGGTCTTGTTGACACTTAAAAAAGACAAGATTCTCATTGGTCCGAACGATGTCTAAACTTGTTGACATTTACAAAAGACAAGGGACAGACAAGCTGAAGACCAGTTTCCACCCACCTCCAAGGGACAAGGAAGCAGCTCGGACTCCACTGATCCAGCAAGTAGAACAGTGAACCCGGATTGTTTCTAAACAGACCTCAGCAGGTCTAAGATGCTAGCATTTAGCATTACATTAGCCCAAGGAGATAGCCTCGTTTGAGAGGCTAGCATCATCCAGAGCATCGCCAGGAAGCTAACTGATAGCTTCGCCGAAAAGCCTCTTTTCGGACCTCGCCAAGAGTTGCCTCTAGCTCTGCTATGAGCTTCAAAGCGGGCAGCTCCGTTGTCAACCTTTGACCAATCAAATCTCCTGATGAGATCGGATCCAATCTGATCAAATCCAATTAGGATTCAAATATGGCAGGTGATTGCCGCAATCTCTTGACTCTCTTGAAACGAGTAAGAGGATCAGAGAAAATCCTCCAACGATATGGAAAGGATCAAAACAAATCGGAAAGATCAACCGACTTGCACATTTTCTAGCTCCGCAGAAGCTATCCTAGCCTCGCAGCAAGGCTACTTTCCAGATTCAAACAGATTCAGTTCAATCTGTTTCCATATCTTCAAGGGGACGACTATACCCTTGCTCTCCCTATAAATAGCCCGCCAGGGGCACAAGGGGAGGGGGCTTCCAGAGATCGGCGATCAATCAAAGTGGGCTTCTGCTCTTAAATTAATCCTCTGCTGATCAGGAGAATCGGACTTCTTCATAACGCACCGTGCGTTCTCTAATTCAGAGACCTTTCAAGAGAAATACTTCTACTTTCAGGGTGGCGATACCCTAGCAACCTCTTTTCCTCAAGGAATCTCCGGAACCAGGCGAGAAGGAATTCCTCACAGAAGGCGATTTTGAGAAGTAGCAAGAGGGTTCTACCAACCCTCTATTTTCTGATTTCCGGAACCAGGCGAGAAGGGAATCTATTCGCTCGCATCGTCAAAGGGACAAAGTGGTCGCGCGCTGACCAGACTCCTATCGGCACATTTTCCCAGAATCTCTGAGGAGATCTACTTGTAATCTTTTGAGAATACTTGTAATTTAGCTCCTCAAACTTTTTTTTTGTAAGTTTTCCCCTTTGCAAATTAATGAAAAACAGTCGCGAAGATGTTCATTCTTGTTGCGGCTTTTGACGGCAATGTCGTCGACATAGCATTCCACCGTTTTTTGGAGATGATCGCGGAAGATCATACTCATTGCCGCTGATAGGTTGCTCCGGCGTTCTTTAGTCCAAAGGGCATTACCGTGTAGCAGTATACCCCTAATGGTGTTCGGAACGAAGTATGCTTCTCGTCGTCGGGATACATCTTAATCTGGTTGTACCCTGAAAAGCCGTCCATGAAAGACATTCTTTCGAATCCACATGTGTTGTCGATCATGACGTCGGTGATGGGCAGTGAGAATTCGTCTTTGGGACAAGCCGTATTGAGATCACGGTAGTCGATGCAGATCCGTATTTTCCCGTTCTTCTTGAGGACGGGGACTATATTAGCCACCCAATCTGGATGTTGTTCCTCCGGATGAAGCCACACGCAATGAGCTTGCGAACTTCGACTTCAATAGCTTCCATGATGTTCGGGCGAAACCGACGTTGTTGCTGCTTGACTGGCTTGACGTCAGGCTTGATGTTTAGACGGTACATAGCGACCTGTGGATCAAGTCCGGGCATATCTTCGTAGCTCCATGCGAAGACATCTATATACTCTCTTACGAGTATTATCAATTCTTCCCTTTCTATAAGTGATAAGCTTTCACTTATAAAGATGGGTTTGGGATGGTCTTGACTACCCAAGTTGACCTGCATCACCTTGTCTTCAGTAGGTGGCTCGCGCGATTCGAATCGCTTTCCCCATTGAAGGTCTGATTGCTGGCCCATTGCTCCTCGTCAGTGGCTTCTGCGGGCTCCAATTGACTGCTTGAGGTCATATTAGCAGTGAGGTTTTTGAACATTCCTCCTATACTGACATCGGAGTCCCACTCGGAGGATGAAGCCGAATGTGATGGAGCTGACCCATCGTCCTTGACTTGAACTGTTGCTGATGATGTGGGTGTAACGTATCCTAACCCCCTGCGTGTACTATCATAGTAATTTGCAGGTTTCCCTTTAGGCACAAGGTTCCGCATCAAACCGCGCCTTCCTTTTCCGAAATTCAGGCCTGCTCCACGCTTCAAGTCATATCCCATTTTCTTCATAATGTGGCGCGCTGGCCGCGCATAATGGAAGAACTGTGGGGCTGGGATTGGAGTGGATGCTGGTACTTGTACTGACGTCGTTTGCTGTTGTATCTCGTCAGTAGACTTTTCATACTGCCTTAAGTATGATTTTCCGGATCGGGTGCCCGTTTGCTGAGGCGTATCGGCTTGCGCTGCGCAAGCATGCTTTTCTCCTTCGGAATCACTGAGGGAAGCCGATGTAAGATTGCCGTCGTCTGGCAGGAGGGAGATGACATTGCAAGACTTGCCCTTTGAGTTGGGCTGCTTTGGATCCCGCTGTACGTCTTGGACGAGGTCTGGATGTATCCACATGACTTCTCCTGTCTCCAATGTTAAGGGAACAAGACCCTTATTGTTTTGAGCTGTAGCTGGGAGATGTTTGACTTCCAACCGTGGCGCAGGGACGGAATAAGTCCCGTCGGGAACTGTGATTTTTGGGGCTTTGCCGAACTCAAGAGTCACCAGATTGGCAGTGACTTTCTTTTGCTCCGTCTTTAGCGTCAGAACCCCGGCATCAACCAAGGCTTGAATTCTATCCTTGAGGACATAGCACTTGTCAGTAGGATGGTGAACCATCCTGTGGTAGAGGCAGTATTTAGGGTCATTTGTGCGCCCTATCTCATTGGGACGCCGCGCATCTGGCAGCTTTATTTTGTTCCCTTTGTGGAGCAGATGGAATATGGTGACCACCTGATCGTCTTTGAACGAGTACTGCTTTGGAGGGAATTTAGGCTCCTGATTGTTGAAGCCGCTCTTCTTGGCCTTTGACTGCACATCTCCGGATAGTTCCACAGACATAGTCTCCTTGCCTTTAGCTTGAGAGGATTGCGGTAGGTCGCCACGCCCTTTGTTGTTCATCCCCACTTGCCTCTAAGGGCGGATGGTTCAAACTTTTTAGCCGACTTCTCGGCTATCTCAGCTTGTTCGACCAATTCTTTCCAGGTGTGGGCTTTGACAGCCCCCATGTGAACTTCGACTTGGTCTAGGAAGTTGTGTCTACATGTTTGCAAGAGCATGGGTAATGGCATCCCTGCTGGGCACATCAAGGATAAGTTTCTGAACCGTTCAATGTAGTCACAGACAGATTCGCCCTTCCTCTGCACAGTGGAGAGGAGTTTGTCCATGGTTACCTCGGTATCATCCTCATAGAAACGAGAGAGGAACCGAGTTTCCAGGTCGATCCAGGAGTTGATAGAGCCCGGGGGAAGACTGCGAAACCAGTCAAACGCCACCCCCTTTAAGGTGCCAATGAAAAGCCTAGCCATGATGGCGTCATTGCTTATAACATTACCAGTCTGAGACCGGAAATAGTAGATGTGCTGATTTGGCGAGCTCTTTCCATCATAGGTATGCAGCGTTGGTGTTTGAACTTCGGTGGGTATGGCACCGAATCCCACTCCAGCGGATAAGGACGGACTGTCCCTACCTTCTTTAATTCATCCCTCTGAGCTAGGGACGCGATCTGAGCTTGGAGGCCCTTAAGGACTTCGGCGTCTAGGGAAGAACCCTCCTTGGATTTCTCCGGCTTTGGTTGCTCATTGTTGAAGTGTTCCTCCTCATCGCGATTGCTCCCGGCATCATTGTTATTCCGGTTATTGAGGAGTTGAGCGAGCATCTGTTGAATATTGTCCAGAGCCTCTTGCTGAGTCTTGGAAGTTTGCTCCTGGGCTTCCAGGCGCCGACGAAGATCGTCGTTGACGTTATCAGCCATATTGACTGATGCTCTGTCTGTTCGCACCGAACTGACTGTCGCCGAAGAGGCGTACCCACTATCTTCATCTTCTTCGTCCGATGATTGGAGTGATCTTGTGGGCTGTGACGAGGCTAGGGCCATCGAGGAAGAAGGCTGCTCGTAATTGTAGGGTATCGCCACCCTGGATCTGGTGTTTCGGAAAACACCTTCCTCATGCACCAAGACTTCGCCTAGGCCTGGGCTGTAATCTGGATCTGGGGACTCTCGTCCTCTTCCGGTCATGTTGACAGATGCAGAGGGTAGATCTCGCGAGATGCTCCTTTTGCGATGTTTCACCGGGACTTGCACCGATAGTCGATCAAAAATCGACCGTCGTCTTGGAGGCGTGGCGGAGATTGGTCCCAGCCGGCAATGGACCGAGTGGAGTGTCAGCAGTTGACATCCCCTGTGTTGGCAATAGGGGGAAGAGGTTTGTCTATCCGTAAACAATTTCCTCAAATCGGACCCGGTCGGGTCCCTGCAATCGAGCGCAAAGGTTCTTTTGGATCGCGCATAGGGCGATGTCCTGCTTCTTTTATCCCTGCAGCCGGGATTAGCACTGAATAGTGCTTTAGTTCTAGCTTCGCCATTAGACGCGAACTTAGTGCTTAACGCACTGGAAAGTGGAGCATGCTGCGGTGCTTTACCCGCTATGCTGTTGCGAAGGCAATTAGCCTTAGATGGTACTTTGGTTTCAGCTTCGCGGTCATGGACCCTGCGCGTACGCTGTGGTACAGTAGCTTCGTTCATGAGAACGAGGCCGGCGCGAGGCATCGCTGCTCTTGAATTGGGTGACGGTATGATTGCCGTTGTAACTTTATGATTGGAGCAGACAGGCACCTTGCCTTTTTCTTCGCGGGAGAGGTGCGGTTTAGGCGTAGCTACGCCTGAAGCTTCGGTTGAAGACTTCTATTTAGGCTTCCATATCCGCCTTGGCAGAGGAGACTTAGGTTCGCAGGGAACCTGATTAGCCACACGCGAGGCTGAGGGGTGTTGGCAGAATTCTGCTTCCGGTTTCTGATTTGAAACCTTGGTCGTGGAAACCCTCCTATGCTTCCGTGCTCGAAGCGTTGGGCCACCCCCAGAGAGGACTTCTTCAAATCTTGCTTGATCGAACTGAACCATCAAGTTCTCGCAAGTAAAAGAATTAGACTGCGGACGTGCTTCCTTGTTGCGCCAAATAACCGCAGTAGGTTCATAGAGAACCTTTTCAGTCTCCGCAGAGACTTTCCTTGAAGACTTAGCCAGAGGGCTCTGGCTGCACCGGCTTTTCTGAATTCAGAGTTAGACCCGAAGGTCTGTTCGTCGCATTGCGACACTTGTTCTCGGCAGTGGAGAATATCGTCCCCAGCGGAGTCGCCATCTTGTTTTCCATTATGTTTGCAAAGGGGAAAAACTTACAAAAAAGAGTTTGAGGAGCTAAATTACAAGTATTCTTAAAAAGATTACAAGTAGATCTCCTCAGAGATTCTGGAGAAGTGTGCCGATAGGAGTCTGATCAGCGCGCGACCACTTTGTCCCTTTGACGATGCGAGCGATGAGATTCCCTTCTCGCCTGGTTCGGGGAATCAGAGAACAGAAGGTTGGTAGAACCCTCTTGCTGCTTCTCAAAATCGCCTTCAATAAGGAATTCCTTCTCGCCTGGTTCCGGAGATTCCTTGAGAAGAAGGACGATGTTAGGGTATCAACACCCTGAATAGAGAAAGCAATTCTCTAAAAGGTCTCTGAATTCGAGAGCGCACGGTGCGTTATGAAGAAGCCTCTGCTTGTGAAGTCCTCCCGTATGCCTCTCTGTTTTTGATCGATCGATCCTCCTCTGTGTCTCCCTCTCCTTGTACCCCTGGCGGGCTATTTATAGGGAGAGCAAGGGTATAATCGTCCCTTGAAAATATGGAAACAGATTGAATCGAATCTGTTTAAAATCTGGAAAGTAGCCTTGCTGCGAGGCTAAGATCAGCTTCTGCGAAGCTAGAATTGGCAGGTCGGTTGACCTTCTCGATCCTTTCCATATCGTTGGAGGATTTCCCCTGATCCTCTTACTCATTTTAGAAGAGTCAAGAGATTGTGGCAATCAACTGCCAAATTTGATCTCTGATTTGATCTTAATTAGATTTGATCTGATTGGATCCGATCTCATCCGGAGATTTGATTGGTCAAAGGTTGACCGTGGCAGATTCATAGCGGAGCCGTCCGCATTGAGCTCGTAGCGGAGCTAGAGGCAGCTTCTGGCGAAGTCCGAAAGAAACCCTTTGGCGGAGCTGGAAGGCGAAGTTTGCGAGTTAGCTTCCTGGCGAGGCTTTGAATGGCTTCAAGGCGAAGTCGAGTGATATTAGCCTCTCAAGCGAGGCTATCCCTTTGGGCTCATGTAATGCTAAGTGCTAGCACCTTAGACCTGCTGAGGTCTGTTTAGAAACAATCCGGGTTCACTGTCTGCTTGCTGGATCAGTGGAGTCCAAGTTGCTTCCCTGTCCCTCAGAGATGGGTGGAAAACTGGTCTTCAGCTCGTCTATCACTTGTCTTTTGTAAATGTCAACAAGTTTAGACATTGTTCGGACCAATAAGAATCTTATCTTTTTTAAGTGTCAACACCTTCATTTTGCAGCCGGCCAAGGCCAAAAACAGCCTGCAGCCCATTTTTCCCTCCCTTTTTCTTCACCTACACACACACACTCTCTCCCCCTCTCATTCCATCACAAATCTTTCCCTTCCTTCCCTTATACTATAAAGGCTTCCTTTACCTATTTTATCTCCTCCAAAGACCTAATAGAAAATGAAAAGTGGTGATCTAACATCACCTTAGAGGAAATTCTTGAAGACAAGGTTGGCCTAGGTTAATAAGTTAGGATGGTGAAATTGGTTGAAGAAGGTAAGCAAATCCTTAAGACTACTACACCCTCTTATGCTCTTTAAAATATAACTAATTATGATATTGTTATGACCTTGTACACTCCATTATAGTTGGGACCAAGCTTGATAAGGGGATATTCTCTTCAAGAGTGAGTAGAACATCCAAACCCTAATATAATAGCAGGTAGTGTAAAGCTTGAAATAAAGTGGAGAATTGCTAAGTCATAAGTGAACGTGAAAATGAATGATAATACATGTGTATGGTTTATAGACTTTATGTGTACATTATATCCTATGGTGATATGTTGTTGTTATTCTCATGTATGCTTACCATTGTGCAATGGTCGACATGTTATTGTGTGTATACATGATAGTCAAACCCATGCCTCTTAAGAAGAAATAGTTTTATGAATAAACATCATACTTGATTTTATGCATATATATGGCTACACATATATTAAGATGATATAATTATACGCGTCGGAAGAAATCACAATTGTAAAATTCTTTTGATTGAATAGAAGATTACAACAGATACAATCCGATTACAAAAGAGAGGGAATCTCAGGGTTGATTCTCCTCTTTGTTTAAAACTGGGTTCTTCATGTGGCGGTGGAGAGTGAGTCTTGTTCTCCGTTGACCGGCCGAACGTCAAGTGTCTCTTGTGGATCCTCTCTTTGGATCACTGTAGAGTAGCACAGCTCCTATCAGTAATGGAATCTTAAAGAGATTTAAAGAACTTGAACCTAGCAAGTTAACAAAAAGAGTTGAACTCTTCTCAGGCTACAAGAGCTTCGAGGTCAAACTCTGCTGAGGTAGCTCTCCTCCTCTGCCCATGACTTCTTGGATTCCTCCATCGGGACTCTCCTCCTCAGCCCTTTTAGAAGAGATCCCCTCCCCCTAGGTCCCTTAGAGAGGTGTCCTTCCAAAACCCCCCTTGCGGTCCTCTCTCTTCTCTAGCTATTCATAGCTATTTATAGAGGAATCAGGTATAACCCAACCCCTTAAATCTCTCCATAATGAGAGGGGGTGTAACCAACCCCTTAAATCTCTCCATAATGGGAAGTTATTCCCTATTATGTGGAGAGAAAATGGGGTGTAACTGACTAAGTTCGTGGCTGTCAGTTATAGCAGAAATGCGGGTCTCGCGCTGGACGCGGACCTCGCTTTGGCGTTGAGACGCGGAGCGCACAGGCTCGCGTCTGTGTTAGAACGCGGAGCTACTCAGGCTCGCGTTTGAGTTAAAACGCGACATTCGCGTCTGACGACTTTCGCGTCTGATAAAGGATGCGAGGTCCGCGTCTGGCGACCTCCGCGTTTGATTGAGAAAGGACGCGAGGTCCGCGTCTGGCGACCTCCGCGTCTGATATTGGAACGCGAGGTCCGCATCTGGCGACCTCCGCGTTTGACATTGGAATGCAAGGTCTGCGTCTGGGAAGTTCGCGTATGGGAGGTTCGCGTCTAAGACTGGAAGCTATCTCTGCATCTGGGAGGTTCGCGTCTGAGCCTTTGTCTTAAGTAATTTTTTTATCTTTTTGATAGCCTACAATAATGTGTTGGTTACCTTGAAAAGGCTCACATATGGTTAACTTAGCAAGTTGTCATTTATACATATTAATGACTTCCATAATGTTGGCATGATGTAAAGTAGAAATCATGAAAATTATTTATATTGACATTGTTCTATGAATCCTTGCATGTTGTTATTACATGAAGGGTATGATTATTATATATTTGGAGGAAGGACTGGGTTGAACCGAAGGTGACCGAAGGAGAGAATATTCTTATAATGTGTAGGAGGAAGGGACCGGGTTGAACCGAAGGTGATCGAAGGGGAGAATATTTCGTTGAATAACGTATAGGAGGAAGGGACCGGGTTTAACCGGAGGTGACCGAAGGGGGAGTCCAATTTTATGTTTAACAAGTGTGTTAATATAGTTAAGATGAAAATTGCATGTTAAAACTATATAAATTTCTTAACATTAGACTCGGTGATAGTCGACTGATATAGACAAATTTCAACTTGATTAGTCGACTAACCCATGGGCCAAGTCGACTATAGATATGAGATTCTGTTATGTAAGTCTGTGAAAACCACCCTTAGTCGACCATATAAGATAGGTAGTCGACTAGTACCGAGGTTAGTCGACTATATAAAATAGGGTAGTCGACTAGCTTTAGTTACAGGCAACAAATAAAGAGTGGACATCCTTTTGGTCAAGGTGTAGTCGACTATAGATGGGTTATAAGTCGACTAGTATCAAGAGTAGTCGACTATGCAAGTTAGGGTAGTCAACTAGTTGAATCACTGGCAGCCAAAAGAGATGGATATCTTTTTGGGTAGAGTTCAGTCGACTATAACTTTAAACTAAGTCGACTAATAATAGTATTAGTCGACTATAGGAAGGGTAAGTCGACTAATAGGACCAATTACTGTGTTTTGGTCAGGACTTCAGCAAATACATAAAAATATGCAAAAATGGTATAAATTGCAATTGTTAACTTTAATGATAAATCCCAAATAGACATACATAATGGTCATGCATATGTTTATTATTTTACTCACTGAGCTTTTGAGCTCACTCTGTTATATTAATCACCTTCAGATTTGGATAAAGGTAAGGGACCCGCTTAGTGGCAAAATAGGGGATAGGTGGCAGCAGGAGATATTGTTATGCTCCGCCTCCTAAAATACGCTGAAGCGGAGACGCGACACAAGTCGGCGACGCATATACGCAAGAAAAATACCTCACGTATATGCGCTAAGCCTTAAGTAACCCGAAACAAGCTATAAATCCCAACTGTAATAAATCATAATTATTGCAATATCACATATAAGCATTCACGCATGATATCATATAAATAATGACTGGAATAACAACTGAATATGATATAATGAGAATCAGAAAATAATATGAAGGCAAGAAAGATAAGAATACCAGAATCGAATAGGGAGAAGCTCCAGCTATTCGCGAAGTGCATGACCTCAACGAATACCTGAACAACAGAAACAAAGCGTTCAATATTTAGACGTGCAAATCCAGGGTCATCAGAAAGCGACCTGGTGAGTGTGTGTGTAAAGAGGAGAGCTCGAGCATATAAACAATGTGCACAGAATATTAATAAGATAAACTGTAAATATAAGATAACTAAATAGCATGATAAACAGATAGCTAAAGGATATCTGAATAACAACATGAATGAAGATAAAAGGGTACTATCACAACTGTAAACAAATAACTGATGTCAAGATGTACAACCTAGCATATGTCACTAGTCTGGTTGGTTATTATTAACCTAACTAATGTAGTACTTAGCTGTGTCCTATACCACAGCCATTTTTTCACATATCAAACAAAGTTATCGTTGTTGTAGCTGCCTGCCAATGCAGCGCATGTGTTTTGGGAGGGTACCGTGCATGCCCGGTACCACGGTCTAACACCCCCTGGCGCTAAACCAGGACAAGCCGCAAGACTCTAATATCTGAAGGCCACAGCCCCTCCGAAAAGACAACTAATGTGGCGCCGTAATCCGGGCATAACCCTGACAACTGACAACTGAATAGGTAGCCAGTACTACCTTGGTTCCCCATGGTTGGAACCCACAACTCGATACTATAAGAAGTCCTTTCAAAATACACGACATTCATCATCAGGCAATTACCCCAGTTCTCTGGGTTATGGTGTCTTTTATTAATAAGCAATCAATGTGAGTTATTATTAAAGAGTAACTAATATCTCCAATAACTAGTGATGTCAATAATAACTGATAATCTGACAACTGACAACTGATATCTGACAATTGAGTAACTGATAACTAATATTTGACATCTGAAATAAGATACTGGAGATATAGCCACTAACACAATGGTGTCACTAACAACTGATAATTGATGCAGATATCTACCAACTCTCATAAACTCTGAACACATAATATGATCACCAACAAATAGTCTCACCAATAACTGATAAACTGATAACTGCTATCTTATAACTCTGAAGTATAAGATCACCGATATCGACTTGGTCACTATCACAATAACTCAATCTCTATTTAACTAAACATGAAGCACATGGTATATCCTCGAGATCAACAAGTCAACACATGCCATAATTATATCTAAATAGAAAACATCCTCAAATAACATATGGTCTAGAATATCTATTTCTGATACTCAATATTAACAAGATATCATCTAAATAAGTCTCAAATGCTCACAACTATAAATCTAGCTACGGCAAACCTATTTTAATGAGTTCAAGATCCGATATAAAGAATGTAAATTCTAAATCACCTCTAACTCAAGATCAATCTAAATCACAACCCAAATAAATCAGTCACATCTAAATACTGATCAATATCCAATATAAATAATATAAATCTTAGTTCAACCTAAATTCCAACTAAGTCTATATACTGATCCAAGCATAAAGAAATTCAATCTCTTGCATTATAACAAGTCTTCATCAATACCCAAATGAATCATCACCTAAGTTATTACCAAATGAAAGAATAACAAGTCTAAGAAGTACTCTACATAAAATATATCATCTATCCTCAAATATGATATGGGCGAACTAACCAGTAGATCGAAATGAGTCACTGTCTAAGGTACATCAAAACTAGGCCTAAGCCAAAAGTAACAAACTATTAACACATGAAATGATACTGATACAAGCTCCTATCAACTATGTAATTAAAGTGAACAATCATAAATGCCTCACGAAGTGGTGCAAGTAATCAAACTGGTAAAATATAAAAGAAAGTCAGATGAAATGATAAGAGCAACATATAAGGCATACCGACAACGGTAAATACACAATAACGAACACTCACATAAAATGACGCGGTTTCGGAATCAAATCGCCGTCTGGTCTTCATTGTACGAACCGGTACTGATCTACGGATCATCGCATGGGTCGGTCTTCAAATCACGATTGTATCCGGTCTACAACGAGCACGAATTCGAATCGAGTCCGGGTCTCCCGCAACTGTCCAGATCTCACCAAACGATTCCGAAACGCTGTAACACGCAACCAACACATATAAATAAATAAATACATGCTTAACACCCACACGTGCATACAGATACATACGCGTATACCCACATGCATACACCTATATGAGTATACACATACATACATACTATATGCATACATACTATATACTTCCATATATTCTAATACATAATTACATATATACCTATACACACACTATTTAATTCATACATATCCCACTCAAATTTGCGCAACCTGAAAGCAAACACACACACTATATATAAAATACACACATATGTACTTAACATATAAGTATCCACATAATTAAATACCAACTATGCATAAAAATAGAAAGGTGGAGAAAGAGAAAAAGGAAACTCACGTAGGGGCGCTTATGGCTCGGGTCCGGCCACCGCGGAGCTTGCCGGAGGTCGCGCGGATCTCGTGGACAACGTCGGAGAGGAGGGGGATTAGTCTGGGCTGCTGGAGAGGTCAACTGCTCATCAGAGCTCGCCGTCAGAGGGTGGAGGAGAGGCCAGGGCTGCTGCCCTGGCTGGATGGGGGAGGCGTACATGGGCTGTGGGGCCTGCCAGCTGCAAAGGGAGCTCGGCCAGAGGGGGCAGCCACGGTGTGCGAGTGAGGCTTGCGCAAGGAGGAGGGGACTGCTGCTGTTAGATGTTACCGACGGCCTGGTGAAGAGGTGGGGCGGCCATGGGAGTGCTTGGCCTGGCTGCGGCTGTGCACGGAGGCAGAGAAAGGTGGCTGCTGTGTTGCCTTGTGGCTGGATCAAGGGGCAGCTGGGGGAGGTGCTCGCGGCTCCGACGAAGCTCGAGGTGGTGTGGCACCATGAGGGGGGACGGCCGTGCCAAGGGGAGTTGTGCTCGGGGCTTCCATGGTGGGATGTCGACACCGGAGAAGGTGGAGGAGGAGACGGCCTGGTGATGGCCGTGGGTGGAAGCCGGGGGTAGTGGGGGTTGTCGGCCAATGGGGCGTGGGGATCATGGCGATGATGGCTGGATGCGTTGGGAGGAGCTTAGGATGGTGATTAGGGTTAGGGTTAATGAGGTGGTTTAAATAGAATTTAGATTAATGAGTATTGGGTGTCCGGGTTTGAAATGGGTATAGGTATATGATAACGGCTATTGGGTTTGAGGGTATGAAATGGGAAATAGGGAAGGAAGAATACCACAAATAATAATAAATAAATACAAACTATAATAATATTAATAACTAATAATGACACCAAAAATAATTAAGCAAAATATTAATAAAAGTAATTAGTCATAACCATAATAATAATAACCACAATATATATATATATATATATATATATATATATATATATATATCATAATAATAATTGTAACACTAATGATCATAATAATAATTAGTAAACATAATAAAATAATAATAATATTAATTAACAATAACAATAACCATAATAATAATATCGATAAGAAATAATAACAATCTTAATAAAATAATAATAGCAATTAATAATCAGAATAATAGTAATAAGTAATAAATATATAAATGAAATAATGGTAATAATATATAAAGCCAAATTACCATTTACCATTTCAAAATAATTTATTTATTTAATAATGTAATAAGTCATAAATCAAGTTAACTAATAATAATAAAAATAATTAGTAAATTAAATTAAATACTTTAGAAAAAATAAATAAAATACAATATTCTAACTAGGGATATTATATTCTACCCACCTTATAAAAATTTCGTCCCTGAAATTCAATACGGCAGGGAAAAACAAAAGAATTCAAAATCAAGGAAGAAAACAAACAAAACAAGCTCCACGTCGCTTCTCTGCACATCATAAATTCACCACGCTTCCGCTGCGCTACTTTGATGTATACTACCGCTTTAACATGGAGTAACCAATCTCAGAGATAAAGTCATGAAAAAGAAACGAGAAAGAGGAAGAGAAGTAAGATGAAAATCCGAATCACTCTAAAAGAAGAGTAAAAATCAAGGATATCAAAAGATCAAAGATAAGAATTTTCAAAGGAAGGACGGCCAATTCTAAATGGACTGGATATCAAAATGGATAGTATATGTATATTGCAGTGTAACTATAGCTTATTTCAAGATACCGGTAAGAACTAGGTCTATCTTGCGAAACAAAAGTTAAAGATCAAGATCGCAAGTCAAAAACCTAGGCTCTGATACCAAGAAAACCCTGTCACGCCTCGCTTCCCAAAATACGCTGGAGCGGAGACACGACACGAGTCGGCGACGCATATACGCAAGAAAAATACCTCACGTATACTCGCTAAGCCTTAAGTAACCCGAAACAAGGTATAAATCCCAACTGTAATAAATCATAATTACTGCAATATCACATATAAGCATCCACGCATGATATCATATAAATAATGACTGGAATAACAACTGAATCTGATATAACGAGAATCAGGAAATAATATGAAGGCAAGAAAGATAAGAATACCAGAATCGAATAGGGAGAAGCTCCAGCTATTCGTGAAGCATAAGGCCTCAACGAACACCTAAACAACATAAACAAAGCATCTAATATCTAGACGTGCAAATCCAGGGTCGTCAGAAAGCAACCTGGTGAGTGTGTGTGTAAAGAGGAGAGTTCGTGCATATAAACAATGTGCACAGAATAATAATAAGATAAACTACGAATATAAGATAACTAAATAGCATGATAAACAGATAGCTGAACGATAACTAAATAACAACATGAATGAAGGATAACTAAATAACAACATGAATGAAGATAAAAAGCAACTATCACAAGGCTCTAATATCTAAAGACCACAGCCCCACACGACAAGACAACTAGTGTGGCGCCGTAATCCGGGCATAGCCCTGACAACTGACAACTGAATAGGTAGCTAGTACTACCTTGGTTCCCCATGGTTGGAACCCACAACTCGGTACCATAAGAAATCCTTTCAAAATACACGACATTCATCATCAGGCAATTACCCCTGTTCCCCGGGATATGGTGTCTTTTATTAATAAGCAATCAATGTGAGTTATTATTAAAGAGTAACTAATACCTCCAACAACTAGTGATGTCAATAATAACTGATAATCTGACAACTAATAACTGATATCTAACAACTGAGTAACTGACAACTAATATTTGACATCTGAAATAAGATACTGGAGATATAGCCACTAACACAATGGTGTCACTAACAACTGATAACTGATGCAGATATCTACCAACTCTTATAAATTCTGAACACATAATATGATCACTAACAAATAGTCTCACCAATAACTGACAAACTGATAACTGCTATCTTATAATTCTGAAGTACAAGATCACCGATATCTACTTGGTCACTATCACAATAACTCAATCTCTATATAACTAAATATGAAGCACATGGTATATCCTCGAGATCAACAAGTCAGCACATACTGTAATTATATCTAAATAGAAAACATCCTCAAATAACATATGGTCTAGAATATCTACTTCTGATATTCAATATTAACAAGATATCATCTAAATAAGTCTCAAATGCTCACAACTATAAATCTAGCTACGTCAAACCTATTTTAATGAGTTCAAGATCCGATATAAAGAATGTAAATTCTAGATCACCTCTAATTCAAGATCAATCTAAATCATAACCCAACTAAATCAGTCACATCTAAATACTGATCAATATCCAATATAAATAACATAAATCTCAGTTCAACCCAAATTCTAACTAAGTCTATATACTGATCCAAGTATAAAGAAATCCAATCTCTAACATTATAACAAGTCCTTCATCAATACCCAAATGAATCATCACCGGAGTGATTACCAAATGAAAGAATAACAAGTCTAAGAAGTACTCTACATGAAATATATCATCTGTCCTCAAATATGATATGGGCTAACTAACCAGTAGATCGAAATGAGTCACTGTCTAAGGTACATTAAAACTAGGCCTAAGCCAAAGTAACAAACTACTAACACATGAAATGATACTGATACAAGCTCCTATCAACTATGTAATTAAAGTGAACAATTATAGATGCCTCATAAAATAGTATAAGTAATCAAACTGATAAAATATAACAGAAAGTCATATGAAATGATAAGAGCAACATGTAAGGCATACCGACAATGGTAAATACACAATAACAAACACTCACATAAAATGACGCGGTTTCGGAATCGAATCGCCATTTGGTCTTCACTGTACGAACCGGTACTGATCTACGGATCATCGCATGGGTCGATCTTCAAATCACGATTGTATCCGGTCTACAACGAGCACGAATCGAGTCCGGGTCTCCTTCAAATGTCCAGATCTCACCAAACGATTCTGAAACGCTGTAACACGCAACCAACACATACAAATAAATATAAATACATGCTTAACACCCACACGTGCATACAGATACATACGCGTATACCCACATGCATACACCTATATGAGTATACACATACATACACTCTATATGCATACATACTATATACTTCCATATATGCTAATACATAATTACATATATACCTATACACACACTATTTAATTCATACATATCCCACTCAAATTTGCACAACCTGAAAGCAAACACAAACACTATATATAAAATACACACATATGTACTTAACATATAAGTATCCACATAATTAAATACCAACTATGCAAAAAAACAGAAAAGTGGAGAAAGAGAAAAAGGAAACTCACGTAGGGGGGCCAATGGCTTGGGTCCGGCCACCGCAGAGCTCACCGGAGGTCACGACGGATCTCGTAGACAACGTCGGAGAGGAGGGCGATTAGTCCGGGCTGCCGGAGAGGCAACTGCTCATCGGAGCTCGCCGTCGGAGGGTAGAGGAGAGGCCAGGGCTGCTGCCGTGGCTGGATGGGGGAGGCACACTTGGGCTGTGAGGCCTGCCGGCTGCAAAGAGAGCTTGGCGGAGGGGGGCAGCCACGGTGTGCGGGTGAGGCTTGCGCGGGGAGGAGGGGACTGCTGCTGTTGGATGTTGCCGACGGCCTGGTGAAGAGGTGGGCGGCCATGGGAGTGCTTGGCCTGGCTGCGGCTGTGCACGGAGGCAGAGAAAGGTGGCTGCTGTGCTGCCTTGTGGCTGGATCAAGGGGCAGCTTGGGGAGGTGCTCACGGCTCCGACGAAGCTCAAGATGGTGCGGCACCATGAGGGAGGGTGACGGCCGTGCCAAGGGGAGTTGTGCTCGGGACTTCCATGGTGGGATGTTGTCACCGGAGAAGGTGGAGGAGGAGACGGCCTGGTGATGGCCGTGGGTGGAAGCTGGGGGTAGTGGGGGGCTGTCGGCCAATGGGGCGTGGGGATCATGGCGATGGCGCTGGATGCGTTGGGAGGAGATTAGGATGGTGATTAGGGTTAGGGTTAATGAGGTGGTTTAAATAAGATTTAGATAAATGGGTACTCGGTATTCGGGTTTGAAATGGGTATAGGTATATGATAACGGGTGTTCGGGTTTGAGGGTATGAAATGGGAAATAGGGAAGGAAGAATACCACAAATAATAATAAATAAATACAAACTATAATAATATTAATAATTAATAATGACACCAAAAATAATTAAGCAAAATATTAATAAAAGTAATTAGTTATAACCATAATAATAATAACCACAATATATATATCAATAATAATAATTGTAACACTAATGATCATAATAATAATTAGTAAACATAATAAAATAATAATATTAATTAACAATAATAATAACCGTAATAATAATATCTCTAATAATATCGATAAGAAATAATAACAATCTTAATAAAATAATAATAGCAATTAATAATCAGAATAATAGTAATAAGTAATTAATATATATATATATATGAAATAATGGTAATAATATATAAAGCCAAATTACCGTTTACCGTTCCAAAATAATTTTATTTATTTAATAATGCAATAAGTCATAAATCAAGTTAACTAATAATAATAATAATAATAATTAGTAAATTAAATTAAACACTTTAGAAAAAAATAAATAAAATACAGTATTTCTAACTAGGGATATTACGGATATTTTCACCTTTTGCCATATTCTTTTGATACGTAGATATTATTTTAGAAACACTATGTAAAACTCCTATGTTGATGCTTGCCATGAACTTTTGTAATATATTGAAATGCTTGTGTTATTAGGTGCTTGACCTGAATCTTGTTAACATTATGGAGTTTATGGAGTAGTAATGAGTTTTCTATGTGTTCTTTGTCGGATTGTCGGATCAATGATTTAGAATATATGCACTAGTAGTGAAAACATTGTGAAGTCATAAGTAGGCTGATGTTAGCTGAAATCAAAATATTGTATCTTGATGGGTCCCACGCTTGGATTAAGGATAATCTGTGAGGATTGTGATAATGGAGATTATTAAGATGGGACCGTTACAGATAAAGTCGATTCCGCTTGGAGAAAGGGATTTCTTGGGGAGAAGAGACAGCCAGACAAGCCTGTCTTAATAACCAGATGTTTAATATTATCGTGGTCATGTACAATACTTCTTTGATCAGAGGTACTTCTTTGATCGGAGGTATGCTGTTCAATTAATCAGGGATAATATTTCTTCAAGAACTTGTCATTAATCAGCATCATGAGCGTGTCACCATTTGGATTCGCTAGGCGGTAGGCTCTGTTCGAGTAGACTGTCTCTACCATGAAGGGTTCTTCCAGTTGGGTTAGAATTTGCCTTTGGTCTTATGTGTCATGACCATAAGTCGCCTGATACTTAAGACCAAATCTTTTTTCTGAAATATCCTCTCTTTGACCTTTTTATTAAAGGCTTTAGAGATTTGGGCTTGATACAGCTCGATGCGTTGTTTAGCTTGTAGTCACTCCTCATCTAACACTTCTACCTCTTGGAGACGTAATCGATCATATCTCCTTCTGTGATTTTGGTTACCAGAGCAATATGAAGTGATGGTATTTGTATCTCTAAAAGTATGACTGCTTCACATCCGTAAACTAGAGAAAAAAGCGTTTGCCTGTAGGAGTTCGAACCGTTATTTAGTAGGCCCAAAGACATCCACTGAGTTTCTCATTCCAATCTCATTTGCTTGCGGAAATGAACTTTTGAAGAGCTTGGTGATTGTCTTATTGATCTGCTAACCCGTTGGTGGCAGGGTTGTAAGCAGTTAAAGCAACATTCCTAGGCTTAACCCTAGACTTATCCTTGGAGGCTATTTTTTGGCTGGAGGCAAAGATGGGACAGCTTTGCCGTGAGGCGAAGTTATCTGAGAACTTAGTACTTTAGCTCTGATGTAGGAAGCGAACTTAGCACTGTTTAGCTGTGCTTTTTCTTCAAGTGAAATAGCTTCACTATCAGCACTAAATGGTGCTTCAACTCTAGCCTCGCGGATAAGATTTTTTGTAGCAAGCGAAAAGCTGTAATAACTTCACTGATAGCACTCATGGGTGCTTTGTCCTTAACCTTACATGAGGAGCGTGGCTGAGCTTTGTGAAGAGCTGAAGTAGTCTCGCAGCCAGACGTTACATTAGCTTCGCCAGAAGCTGAGACATGAGGTCTTTTAGCCTTGCATGAAGCTGAAGTGGATTTTTAATCCAAATAACCTTACAGGCCGATTTAGCTTCATACGCAGCATAGAGATGCTAGCGCAAAGCTAGTTTAGTCTCTGTCGAGACTGAGATAGATTCTGTTAGAGTTTGTTTAGCCTTGTAAGAGGCTGAGTTAGGCCTACAGGCAACCTCCGTCGTCTCATCAGAGACTTGCTTCCAAGCAGTAGCCAGAGGAGATCTAGCCACTGAGATCTTTCTGTGCTTGCACATATTGATAGGGCTCGAACTTCCCTCAGAGATAAGTTGTTCGAACTTCTCTTGGTCAAACTGGATGACCAGCATCTCAGCAGTAGACCTAAGGGTCTCATCATTGCATTGTGACAACATGTTCTTATTATTGAAGAAGAAAATCCCCAGCGGAATCGCCATCTTGTTTTCTATTGATTTATCAAAAGGAAAAAGTTTATAAAGATTTGAAGAAATTTACAAGTAATTAAAAGAAAATTATAAGAACTCTCTTCTCAGAGTTTCTAGGAGGTATGCCGGTGGAAATTTGGTCGGCGCGTAACCACTTTAGTCCGTTGACAATGCGAGCGATTGAGTTTTCGGTCTTCTGCTTGAAATTTCTTCTTTCCTGGTTCTGGAGTGTGGGCTCCGGTATGAACTGCTAGTGGTATGGGATACTTGAAGAGATTGATTAAAATATTAGGCAGTACTGATTGTTATTATTATATAAATAACATAATTTACCTGATACATTTATATTACTGTTCAGTTGTACTTGTTACTATTTCTGATATTTTGTCCACTATCATGTCACCTGTATACCTTACTACACTTAGTGATACTTGTTACCATTCATGTAGTGATACACTACTCATGCGCATGTATGCTCTGCATTTTATGTATTCTGCTTCATTATACCCTGTAGACATTGTTACTGTATCATCACAATACCATAGTATGACTATTCTGCATACTTCATATCCAGATGTTCATATTCATCACGACAGTACTATACTACTGTTATTATTAGATTAAACATGAGATATAAAGTAATTAAAGCTTGCTACATGTTACTTATATCTTGATGTAATTAAGAACACTTAATACTTTAAATATATAATGAATATAACTTGGGGATTGGGGAGACTTGATGGTCGACTAGGTCATATCGGGTGGATGTCTGGATCCATTGTTAGTCTCACTGCAAAGGACGTGGTAGCACTGGCTACCGTTTGTATTGTATATAGCTTATTAAGCTTCTTATTTCTTTCTCCTGCCCTAATGGGTAGCCCTAGTCTCAGTAGCCAGGGGTTTGTTTAAGGCCTTGATGCCTGGTATGTATGGGATACACTCACCCGACCAGAGCTTCTCGACCATTGAGTTTCCAATTAATATAATAAAATGACAATAGTGACGTCGGGAACACTTGTTATTTGGTCACTCTCTCATTAGGATAATGGTACCCGTATGCTATATCCGGATGAGTTCGTCTGGAGTGCGGGCTCCAATATGAACTGCTAGTGGTATGGGACACTGTAAGAGATTGATTAAAATACCAGGCGGTACTGATTGTTATTATTGTATAAATAACATGATTTACTTGATACACGTATATTACTGTTCAGTGTGCATGTTACTATTTTTGATATTTTGTCCACTATCATATCACCTGTATACCTTACTACACTTACTGATACTTGTTACCATTCATGTTGTGATACACTACTCATGCACACATATGCTCTGCATTTTATATATTCTGCTTCATGTATACCCTGTAAACATTGTTACCGTATCATCACAACACCGTAGTATGACTATTCTGCATACTTCATATCCACATGTTCATATTCATCACGACACCACTATGCTACTATTATTATTAGACTAAACATGAGATATAAAGTAACTAAAACTTATTACATGTTATTTATACCCTGATGTAATTAGGAACACTTAATACTGTATCATATTTCTCATAATGAAAATAATATATAAATAATATAACTCTAATGACTTTAGTAACATAATTTACCTATTATTTTTGATAGCAAATCGGACATATAAACTGATAGTAATAATATAAAATTTGGATATTATTGTAGTGATGACATTGTTATAACATGCTAGGTATGGATGATGTTAAAATATGATATTTTTATATTTCTCCCGATTGTTATTATTATTATATTGTATCACTGATATTTAAACATGTATTATATATTATTATCGTGATAGTATTACTATAGTATATGTTACTGCTTTCTTAATTTTATCACTCACTAGTTCGCTTTCTGACGACCCTAGGTTTGCGTGCGCAGGTTGGAAATTCGAGATATTATAATACCAGACATTTCACAGGATACACATAGGAGACTCGTCACTACACTATTCTTAGGTATCCTTATTCTCTAACATTTTGTCCATATTTATACTTATTTCCATATCTATTATGGTCTTCTCTTGCAGGTAATCTTATATTTATTTAATGTTAGAATTATTGTGTATATTGTATTTATTTTCTGTACTGAGGCTTAGCGTACGTACGTGAGGATATTTCTGTCATGCATATGTACGTCACCATAACGTCCTTGTACCTGGGGGATTGAGGTGTTACACTATAATACCAACATAATGATCTAATGGGCTGATACTGGTGAAAGAAAAAGAAATTCTACTCCTTGAATCAAAAACTGGAAATTAAACAGCAAAAGCTCTCTCAAGACAAGATCCCAGCCTGCGGTATTGATTACACCCATGTCAGGTTTTGATTTGCGACAGAAGCTTGTTTATGCTTCACGCCATGACAGTGGAGACAGTGAGCTGAGAGAGAGAGAGAGAGAGAGAGAGAGAGAGAGAGAGAGAGAGAGAGAGAGAGAGAGAGAGAGACTTTTGTTCCTTTGCAAACACCAGAGAGAGAGAGAGAGAGAGAGAGAGAGAGAGAGAGAGAGAGACTTTTGTTCCTTTGCAAACACCAATTAGGTTTTGTTCCTTTGCAAACACCAATTGGAGACCCTCGCATGAACCGGTCCCAGCCCAACTAATAACATACAACACTTGAATGTTTCACAAGCTTTGGATGGTGATCACTCACCAATTATTCATTTGAATGAAGAATTCACCTTGAAACATGAGTTCTCTTGAGATTTGGGGATTTTTTTTTTTTTTTTTCCTGCCATGATGTTTCAAATCTGTGTAAGTAATTGCATATGTAACTCTTGTTGAAAATCCTAGACACTGCAGATAATTGATTAATACAGAGCTCTTATTTGTAATTTCTTGTGATTTGATATCCCAAACTTGTTACATCTCAGAATTCAGTCCTGAGGATCTTTTGGATTAAAACTTATCAACTTTTTGATTTCTCAATCCAAATCCTATAGCTAGCAAGTTTACCATATGCGTCAAGCACTGAATTTTTCCTCCTCAGTGCCAATCTTTTGCTGATCAAATCAAAATACATGTCTCTGGTGAGCTTGCATGTGTGTCTGCAGGTAACTCCATATTTATTGGCTGTACGATTTGATTGACTTTGACTTTTCATCCATCAGTGTGACGTGGCGGGAGGAGCATTGGAGATAGGTTTTCTCTACTTTCTTTGTTTTAGAACTTTTATCGTCTTTCAATTTTTTAATAGTACGATAACTACTCAATTTCGCTGCAGTACATCTCTTTCATAATATGATAACTACTCAATACCGTTGCAGTTGTATCTCGGGGATACTCAACTCTTATGGCTCGAGCGAAGAGGAGTGATTTGTACTCCACGCTCCCCTGGACGGATAGTCAATATGCAGGGATGCTTCCCCTTTGCATCTTTAGTTTATTTTCTACTTTTGTTTTCTATTATTATTATTATTATTATTCTGTTTTATTAAAATCTTTTTAATAAAGCGTTGGGGGTTTTCCTTAGTTGTATTGCGGAAAAATTGAAAAAATAAAAATGACTAATAAGTTTAATTTGTATCTGTTAAATACATTTATCCAACATGTGATACATTATATCTAGATATGTATATAGACGTGTGATACATTGTATCTGGACATGTATACTTTCATATAGGCATGTGATATATTATATTTAGACATGTATACTTTCCTTATTTCACTCTTTACTTGTATGTATGTATGTATGTATGTATCTATGTATATCTACATATATACATATGTATATATACATATATACATATGTATATATACATATGTGTATATATATATATGTATGTATATATACATATGTATATATTTATATGTATATATATATACATATATATCTATATACATATATACATATATATGTATATACATATATATACATATATATATTATGTATATACATATATATATATATTATGTATATACATATAGACACGCGCGGCGCGCGCACGCGCACACACACACACACATATAGATGTAATTAGAGAGCTGAATCACACTTTTCTGACATTGGTTTCTAAGGGCACAAATGCTTCACAGCTCTCTGACTTTAGACCTATTTCATGCTGCAATGTTCTTTATAAATTCATTTCCAAAGTACTGGCTAACAGACTACACAGGTCGTTGAGGAACTCATCTCACCCAACCAGAATGCATTCTTAAAAGGCAAGTTGATTAGTGATTGCTCACTACTGGAACATGAAGTTATCAGACACTTTCACAAGCCTATGGGTAGTAGAGCTTGTCTCAAGGTAGACCTTCAAAAGGCATTTGACAGTGTCAACAGGGAGTTTGTCTACTTCATTTTACACTGTATGGGGTTCTCTGCTAAATGGATCAATTGGATAAGGGAATGTCTTAGCTCCCCCTCCTTTTCAGTGCTAATCAATGGATCTCCAGCTGGTTATTTTTCAAGCAATAAGGGTATCCGACAAGGAGATCTCTTATCCCCATATATCTTCGTGATAGTAATGGAATTTTGGTCAATTCAAATGGACTTAGTTATGGCATCTGGGAAACTGCAATCAATCACAAGGTCCACTTCTAATCATTTCTCTCACTTACTATTTGCTAATGATATGTTAATTTTTTGTAGAGCTAACAAATCCTCTTTGAAGGAAATTAACTGCTTGCTTGACAGCCTTCAATTAAATACGGGATTATCCATTAATAAAAGCAAAAGCAAGTTATTTGTTAGCAATGGGCATAAAGAAGAGTTATCTGATGTCATTGGATTCCCTCTCGGTCATCTCCCTACTAAGTATCTTGGATTACCTCTTAGTCATAATTACTTAAAGGCTAAGGACTTTATCCCATTGATTGACAAATTCAGGATGAAGGTTGAAGGATGGATGGCCAAACTTCTTTCATTTGCTGGCAGAGTGGAGCTAGTTAAAACAGTCCTTCTTAACTATCTTAGTTATTGGGTGCAGTCTTATAAAGTTCCATGTACAATCTCCAATGAATTGGAAAGAATTTCTTCGAACTTCATTTGGAATGGTAAGATACACGCTTGGAGTTGGAATTCTATGTGTAAGCCTAAGAGAGAAGGAGGACTGGGATTAAGGAGAGTACAAGATATAGCTAATGCTGCTGGAATCAAGTTGGTTTGGAGATTATTCACTTCCAATTTTTATGGGCAAAATGGATGAATGAGAAATATGTCAAGGATACGCCTATTACTGAGCTGACATGTTCATCATTGGATTCAGGCACTTGGAAGTTTATTGTGCAACCCAAAAACAAGGCTTTGCTTCACATGAAAAAGATTATTAGAGATGGATGTGATACATCCTTATGGTATGACCCCTGGTTACAAAATGAAAATTTAATCAACTTGATAGGATTGAACTCACCTCATGTCCTTTCTAAGCACTGGAGAGTTTCTGATATTATTGATAATGGAACCTGGTCTCTCAATGAGCATGCACTGCAAATTTGTAGGGACATAATTCAGTAAATCACTATATTCACTAATGTAGATTCATGGTTCTGGACTGCTTCTGATAATGGTCACTGCATATTCAAGTTTGCATGGAATGTGGTGAGGGAGAGGTAATGCATTTGATTTGTTCTCCATTGTCTGGCAGCCTACTGTAGTCCCCAAAATGTCCATCTATTTACTGAAAGCCATACACAATAAACTATTGACAAGGGATAAATTAATCACCATTGGTGTTACTGATTCTGCTATATGCTCCTTATGTCTTAGTGCTAATGAATCAAGGGACCATCTATTTTTCTCTTGCCCATACTCTGCCTATATTTGGTCTTTATGTAAGCTTAAGTTGAAATTAGATCCAACAATTGGTACTTTACTTGAAGAGTGCAATGTGATCAAAACCAAATTTAAGGGTAGACATAAGGAGTCTTTTTTAGCCAGGCTAGTAATGAGAGGGGTAACTTGGTATATTTGGAAGGAGAGGAACTCAGGGATTTTTCAGCAACAATCATGACATAAGATTCTGGTGTTCAAGTACTTATATGAAGATCATTCTGAGAACCTGTACCTGGAAGACTTGGGACATTTCTATATTAAGCAACTGGGGAATTCAAGACTGATAAGCTTATCAATTAAAGCACAATGTCCAAGTACATTCAAGACTGATAAGAGTTTGTTAGCTGAGCCTAGAGCTATCTGGTCCATATTTAGTTTTGCTCATCAAGTATGGTATTCACGATTGCTTGGTTCTGATTCCTTTTGGTTTCAGTATCAATAGTTACTATATTATGTATTTTATTTCTTGTGAGTGTTGTATTAGCTTTGGGTCAATATAAGTACTTACTTAGTATACTATAGTAGAGAGTGACGGCCAAGGTCCTCTCCCCTCTCTATAGTTATCTAAGAATAGTACTGAAGAGTAGCCTTGCTAATCTGTAACATATGTACTTAAGTTTTTTTAATTTATCAATGAAATCATTTTACCTTTCAAATATATATATATATATATATATATATATATATATATATATATATATATATATATATATATATATAATCTCCGGGTGAATAATATACATAAATTTTCTTTTCTCCAAATTATCATGGTATCAGAGCTCTCTTGGGTTCCAATTTAACCCTTTTTCGGTTTAGCCTTTGGGCTTTAATTTTTATCCGTTTTTGAATCTATTTTAACCCTCGTGGGTTCCAGTTTAATCCTTCTTGGAGGCTTTAATTTTTATCCTTTTTTGATCTATTGTAACCCTCTTGTGTTCCAGTTTAACCATTTTTTCAGTTTAGCCTTTGGGCTTTGATTTTTTTCCCTTTTGGATCTATATTAACCTTTTTGGGTTCTATTTAGCCTTTCTTTGGGTCTTATTAAACCTTTGATTTTTATCAGGTTTTTCTCCTGGATAAGAAAAGATTATTCAATTTCTTTGTTCTAGATTTTCAACTCCAAAACGCTGAGAATTACACTGCATGTGCTCTCACAATGCAGCATAATCTTCGTACTTTCGGAGTCTAGAGTTATGTTCAGGGCATCGTAAAATGCCCGTCAACTGCCACTCAATCATCATATGCTTCTGCATCGGACTCTCAATCTCACACCACATCGTCGGTTACTCAGAATCAGTGGGTTTGCACTATCAAATCATGTCATTTATTATGGGTCGATCACCATTCCCATTCGTCGGTCTATCGACAGTTCAACCACATCCAGAGAGCAATGGTTAGCCCTAAGTCGTATGTTGTACATACCAATACTGCTCGAGAGTATCAGTTGTGCCAGGCTCTTTAGGAGGCCAAGCAGGAGGATCGCTCAATTCAGGACTTTTACTCTCTACTTTTCGGATATTGGGAGGAACTTCAGGCCGTGAATGTTTCCTTTTCAGATTTCATATCTTTCCTCGCTCTCGAGTTCCAGAAGCAGAGAGATCGCTGAAATCTGTTCTACTTTGCCATGCAACTTCGTCTTGAATCTGAGGCACTTCATAGTAGTATTCTTCATCGCTATCCACTACCCAGCCTCACTAAAGCAGTGGCTGAGTTCACCTCTAAGGAGACACATCTCCGAATGTTGTTATCATTATCTGCTCTAGTTTACTCTGTCTCCTCACCCACAACTCTTGCATTACCATATCATCCTCCTATTTCTCATGGTCTACAGAATCGCGAGCCATCTTTTCGTGGGATAATGAACCGAGGACAACAGACTCGTGAGTCCTCAACTCAGCAGGTTCAATGCACATTTTGCAAATAATTCGGACAGTTGATTCCTACCTGCCGTAAACGAGAAAGGCTTTATGGTCTGTGAGTTCCCAGGTCCTCAGTTGCTGCTTCTGCACCAGCTCCACAGTCATCCGCTGGCTTCCTATCATCTGATTAGCTCTCACAGATTGTCTCATATCTTACTCAGAATCTAGGTGTCACTGGGACATCTTCGACTTCTAACTTCACTGTCATGTCTGCCACCTCTGAAGATTCTACTATTTGGATATTTGACTTAGGTGTCACTCATCATATTACCTTTGATCATTCTGTCCTTACAAACTGTTCTCCTATTTCCGATTCAACCTATATATACACTGCTAATGGTTCACCTCTTGCAGTCACTCAGTCTGATGACATTACTCCCAATTCTGATCCGTCAGGTAGACTCACCCTACATTCTGTCTTTTGCATTCCTAGACTTACCATGAAATTACTATCTGTTGGCAAACTCACGCATTATAATTGCAATGTCTTATTTACACCCACTTCTTGTATTGTTCAGGATCACACCGGATGAACGATTGGGACGGGACGCAAGGTCAACGACTTATATCAGTTGGAATCTCTTCATCTTTCTTCATCACCACATCCCGTAGTGAGCTCTCCGTCACCTCTGATTTATGGCATCGTCGGTTGGGACATTTATCTACCTCTAAGTTAAAAACTCTGTCTGCTTCTCGTGTGTTAGGAAAATTTCAGTTTTCTAGCTCAAATAATTGTGAAGGTTGTCGTTTTGCTAAACAAGTTGTTGTACCTTTTGGCTCTAGCAATCACATGCCTTCAGAAATCTTTGATTTAGTTCACTGGGATATTTGGGGACCAGCTCCTATCTCCTCTCTTTTTGGATACAATTATTATGTTTGTTTTTGTAGATGATTGCTCTCGATACACATGGGTTTATCTCATGCGAAATCGATCTGAACTATTGCAAATTTATACTGAATTCACAAACATGATTTATACTTAATTTCACAAATGTATAAAAAAATTTCGATCTGAAGGAGCTAGAGAATATCTTTCATCCTCCATGACTACCTTGTTAAAATCTCATGGCACTATTTCTCAACAATCTTGTCTACACACACATCAACAAAATAGAGTTGTTGAGCATAAACATAGACATATTCTTGAGGTTACGAGATCACCACTAATTTTTACATCAATTCCAAAATGTTACTGGACAAAAATTGTTTTAACTGCTGCTTTTCTCATTAACATCACTCCATCCTTTGTTCTTGCTGCTATTTCTCCATACACTCGTCTGCATGGTCATTCTTTTGATTATTCCCTTCTTCATACTTTTGGGTGTGTCTGTTGTTCTTTTTTCATATCAGGTACGAGATAATTGTCCTCCAAATTAGTAAATATATTTTTCCTGGATATAGCTCTGCTCATAAAGGATATCGGTGTTACAACCCCGTTACCAAACGTCTTCGCATTGCCAGACATGTGTCATTCTTTGAAAAAGTTCCTTATTATCGTTCGTGTTCCAAAGAGAATCTCTCATTTCTCGTCACCAGCACATCCGCGTAGTCTTCCACTCAACCTGTTCCTGTATACACACCTTCTCTACCCACTTATACATCGTCTGTCTCACCAATTCCTCAACTAACTGAGTCTTTTTTCTCATCTATGAATAATACTACTACGGATACGCTGCTTATACCTACTCCAACTTCACCAGGTGATCAGCCTCTTCCTCATAGAAATCCTCCGCGCAACCATCACCCTCCTGCTCATTTTGCACTTCAGTTACCACATATTCTCTTGAGTTTTCAATATTTGTCTCTGCTATTAATTCCCTACACGAACCTAAGTCATATACTAAGGCTGTCAAATCTCCAAAATGACAATATGCAATAAATGAGGAACTAGCAGCGTTCCAACACACTCATACTTGGGATCTTGTTCCCATGCCGCCAGGCACAAATCCTATAAGCTGCAAATGGATAGATTAAATCAAGACCAAATCTGATGGTTCTGTTGAATGGTACAAGACTCGTCTCATTGCTAGGGGATTTGCATAGGAGTATGGTATTAACTATGAGGAGACATTTGTTCCTGTGGCCAAAATGACATTTATCCGCACTCTTATTGCGCTTGCTACTGCTCGATGGTGACCACTCTATCAGATAGATGCTAAAAATACCTTTCTGACTGGTAATCTCTTTGAGGTTGTTTATATGCAGCCTCCGTCTAGTGTTTCTACTCCATTTGGACATGTATGCAGACTTCGACGAGCTCTTTATGGTCTAAAACAGGCTCCCACGCTTGGTATGAGCGCTTTCAACAGACTCTCCTATCTGCTGGTTACACACAAAGCATGACTGATTATGTAATGTTTCGGCGCTCCACTTCCCATGGTATTGTGTTTCTCATCTTATATGTTAATGACATGGTTATTACCAGAAGTGATTCTATCGCTATTGCATCTCAGAAGCGGCATCTTCAATCTGAGTTTGAAACGAAAGATTTGGATTTTCTCCACTATAGGTTGCCTACTCCTCTCGTGGCTATCTTCTATCTCAGCAGAAGTACGCTGTTAATCTTCTTGAGCGTGCCACCCTGAGTGATCCTGCTGCTCTTACATCCTCTCTTGTTTACACACCTATGGAGTTTCATCTCAAACTCAGACGTGATGATGGTACTCTATTACCTCAGCCTACACGATATCGAGAAATGGTGGGATCTCTTCTATATCTTTCTGCTACTTGATCAGATATTTCTCAGGTTGTTCATGCCCTCAGTCAGTTTTTCAGTGCTCCTACATATGTTCATTATGCGGCATTATTTCGTGTGCTTCGTTATCTCAGAAGCACCATCTCTCGATCTGTAACGCCCCGATCCCACGGATACGGAGACGTCACTGCGACGTATATACGTAGGTCAAAAGGTGCCCCCACGTATATACGATAAGCATAAAAGTACAACAAAGATCAGAGTATACGACAAAGCGTGGTATATTCATATGCCAACTCAAAAAGTATAAATACAAAGTTATACAGGATATGATAACCATTACACTATACAAGTGTATTGTTCTCACAACCGAGTCCAAAAGTAAAGTCTACAACATGTACACAAAATGCTCACTAGGTGGAGGAAGATCCCGTGAGTCAAAAGTGAGGAGTCTGGCACGAGGGGTCTGGGACTAATCAGCCTGCTCACTAAGATAGACTTGATCCTCTGTGGATGGCTCCACTTCGATCCAAGCCTCTGAATCTGAACATACAAATCCAAGGGAGTCAGGACCTCCCAACAATGAACAGGCTACAACCAAATGGCTAAGAAACATGAATAAGGAAAGCTGGAACAGTATAATGAATATCGGATAACAAGTAATGAAAGCAATACAAGATAATGATGAAATGGCAATGATCCACAATTAACGACTATTATTATTATTACTTGTCTTACTGTGATATCTAGCTATGTGACCCAGCGTCCCAGCGCACATAGATCCATATCCTAGTAATACAAGGTAATTATTGGAAACAGCGGGGGTATCAACGAACTATGTTTACAGTGGGTCCCGTGCATGCCCGGGACCACGGTCCAGGGTGTTCCGTTGCTTGATGACGGAACCAGCCGCAAGGCCTATCAGGAGGGACTTATGTATGCCCTTTGTCATGACAGTATTCAGGAATAGGGAGCAAGCACTCCCCTCGGTCCCCTGGAGGCCCTCAGGTTAGACCGGAATATGATTGTACAATATACCTAATGCCACTGTAAACACGAACACATATCGATATCCGCATGTTTCCCCCGACCCATATGTAAGTTGGTCCATTTTATACAAAATTCGAGTGTATCATGCTTGGTTTAAGAGATAGCATGATGAGGGGTGATATTCACTATTTAACAAGTTATGAAATGAGAAAATACAATAGCATGTCATGAAGTAACAAGTAGTGAGATCTGTCCAGTAACATATCCTGTAATACCAGTTATGAAGCATGAACAAGAATAATATGTCACACATGTATCAATGATAAGATCCAATTTCAGGAAAGAAATCAACTAAGTCAAACAGTCAGAATTAGTCGACTAGATGGAAGGGTTAGTCGACTAATAGGGGTCTTAAGTCGACTAATTGTCTGGATGAGTCGACTAAAACTGGGTTCCAGAGAGTTGGAATTCTGTTTCAGGAAAAGTTAGTCGACTATGGTGAAATGTGTAGTCGACTAACAGATACCTAAGTCGACTAATAGTGGGGCTAAGTCGACTAAAACTGTGATACAGAGAGTTGGGATTTACTTCAGGAAAAAGTAGTCGACTAGGTAAAAATAGTAGTCGACTAGTGGTCTCAAGTCGACTAATATCTAGGCTAAGTCGACTGGAGCCGAGAGTTGGTGTTTCGGGTTCAGAAAAAGGTTAGTCGACTAGGGTCAAGAGAATAGTCGACTAGGGGTCTCTAGTCGACTGGAAATCTAGTCTAGTCGACTAAAACTGTGAAATCAGAAAAGGTTAAGTTTCAACTAAGGTGGGTTAGTCGACTAGTCCCTAGGTCAAGTCAACTAATCGTGGGAAAAACAGTGACAGAACAGATTTTCTGGTGGTTGTGTTTGATGGTTTAAAAATGTGATTTTGATGTCATATGTGTACAAGATATGAAGGCACAATTACAATAGGAATTTATCAAGTCTTGGTGAGTAAAAATACTCACTAGGAATGGTTATGCGAAGCTTATACGAGTTCCGAAAGGTCGTAGTCGACGATGTCACCAACTTGATCTTTGGCGATATACGATACGATCCCAAATCCAAGAGTTGTGGTTGCTTGAGAAGGAGATGAAGACCTTGGTGTTGTTTTGGAAGTAGGTGGTTGAGTTTGAGATGGAGGAGGAAATGTGAAGGTTAATTTCTTGGTGAAGTGAAGAAAAGAGAAAAGAATTGTAAAGGAAAAGATTATATAGGATTTGGATTTGTAGAGGAGATGTAATTAAGGAATTTGAGAGGGGGTTTTGTGTAAAAAGGGGAGGATGAGGTGTCTCCCTTGGCCAATCATGGCCGGCCAAAGAAGAGAGAGAGAGAGAAGGGCATTAATGGTAGAAGAGTGTGGAGTTTTGTGGAGTTTGTTGGAAAATTGGAAAATTGGAATTTTTGGAAATTGGAAATCTTGTGGTTTGTGAAGGAAGGAAAGGAAAATAAGAGAAAGGAAAAAGGAAAAGAATTTATAAAATGAAGATATTTTCTTGGTCTCCAAAAATGAAAATATCGGGAACACAGATTCCTGGGTTTAAGTCTAAGATGCGGAAAACATTTCGGAAAATACCGAAATCGTCCGAAATTCAAGTATCTCGGAACGACTCGTAAATTTTACCAAAAATCAATAATAATGTATGAAGACTTATAGTGAAACCCGTTTGAAGAAATACTTTATAGTTTTAAAGCTAAAAATCCCGGAATCAGTTATCTACCGACTCCGTTGGAATTTTCATAAATTCATAAAATTCTCAGAAAAAGTATTTAGATAGAAAACAGGATTCTAAGAAATAAAGCCTAAAGGACTTTCTAGAAATTCCTAACTGTTTGGAAAATAAAAATTCGGGAATCGATCAGTGACACTGGTCGACACCGGTTTTGAAGAAATTCATTTTAATTCAGGAAAAATCCAGAAAATCATATAAAATCTAATATATTAGAAAATGATATTTGAAATTGAAATCGGTCAAATATGGAAAGTAAATCGAAAAATACGATCGAAAAGCTGAATACGCAACTAAGTACGTATTCCGGAAACGGGGTATTACAATCCATCCACCTTACAAAAATTTCGTCCTCGAAATTTCGTAAAGTGAAAGGTAACAAGTAGAGAAGGATAAGATGGAAGATAACAGTAGAGAAGAATAGAAGGAAAGAGTCTTACCAATCAAGATGTGAAGAGTTGAGGGTAACGCTCACGGATAACGTCCTCTCGTTCCCACGTGGCCTCTCCTGGCGCATGTCTGTTCCAAGACACCAACACTAATGGTATAGCCTTGTTCTTCAGTGTCTTGACACTCTTATCCAAAATGGCCATCGGCTGCTCTTGATATGATAAGTCCGGCTGTAGTTCCAGTTCGGAATGATCCAGAATATGACTATCATCCTTGACATACTTCCTCAACTGAGACACGTGGAAAACATTGTGCACTCCGTCCAAAGATGGCGGTAATGCCAATCTGTAAGACACATCTCCCACTCGGTCCAAAATCTCGAATGGGCTGATATATCTCGGACTAAGCTTTCCACGAATACCGAACCGGATTACACCTTTGGTAGGTGATATCCTCAAAAACACATGATCTCCAACTCCGAATTCCAATGGCCTTCTCTGTGAATCTGCCCAACTCTTCTGCCTACTCTGAGCTGCCCTGAGATGATCTCTGATGATCCTGACTTTCTCTGTTGTCTGAATCAGGATCTCTGGTCCCAATAGTCTTCTCTCACCGACTTCATCCCAACAAATCGGTGATCTACATTTCCTTCCATACAGTGCCTCAAATGGTGCCATCTTGATACTTGCCTGATAGCTGTTATTATAAGAAAACTCAGCCAAGTGAAGATGATCTTCCCATGATCCCTTAAACTCAATCATGCAGGCTCTTAGCATATCTTCAAGGATCTGGATAGTCCTTTCAGATTGTCCGTCTGTCTGAGGATGATATGATGTACTGAATTTCAGACGAGTTCCCAGACTCTCTTGGAGACTTTCCCAGAAATGAGATCTGAATCTGGTGTCTCTATCTGATACAATACTAACAGGAACTCCATGTAGACGAACTATCTCCTTCATGTATTTGTCTGCCAAAACCTCTGTTGTCTGACCCACCCTGAATGGTATGAAGTGAGCTGACTTGGTGAGGCGATCAATGATTACCCACACAGCATTATTACCTTTGGGACTACGAGGTAATGCCGTGACAAAATCCATGGTGATGTGCTCCCACTTCCATTCGGGTATCGGTAAAGGTTGTAGAAGTCCGGCTGATCTCTGATGCTCTATCTTTATCTGCTGGCACACCAAGCACTTGGCTACATACTGAGCTATCTCCCTTTTCATAGCATTCCACCAAAACTGCTTCTTGATGTCCTGATACATCTTGTTTCCCCCGGGTGTATGGAATATGCTGAACTGTGTGCTTCCTCTAAAATCTTCTGTCTGACTTCTCCTTGGGGAACACAAAGTCTGCTACCAAAATATAGAGCACCATCTGGATGAATACAGATATCAGTCCTCAATCCAGCCTCTACCTGATCTCGGAATTTCTGTAATCTGGGATCTCCCTTTTGAGCTTCTTTGATCTCATCTATCAATGTTGGTTGAATCTGTAAAGTCATAAACTGTCCTGCCTTCTCAGTTCCTCGAACCAACAGTAAGTCCAATCTGATGAAGTCTTGAATCAACTCCCTCTGCTGAGTGATTTGGACTAGCACTCTATTCTCTGGCATCCTGCTCAGTGCATCTGGAACTGTATTGACCTTGTTTGGATGATATTGCAAGTCAATATCATAGTCCGCCATAAGTTCAAGCCACCTCCTCTGCCTCATGTTCAACTCTTTCTGTGAGAAGATATACTTGAGGCTCTTGTGATCCGTGTATATCAACACTTTGTCTCCCAGAAGATAATGCCTCCAGATCTTCAAAGCAAATATCACAGCTGCTAGCTCCAAGTCATGAGTTGGGTAATTCCGCTCATGAGTCTTCAGTTGCCTAGATGCATATGCTATAACATGATCATGTTGCATAAGTACACATCCCAGGCCTTTTCCTGATGCATCACTGAATATGACCATCCCTCCTCTCCCTGAGGGAGTCTTCAAGATTGGAGCTGAAATGAGCCTCTGCTTCAATTGCTCAAATGCTGCGGTACACTCCTCTGTCCAAATGTACCTTTCCCCTTTCCTGGTGAGCTGGGTTAATGGGGCTGCAATCCTGGAGAAATCTTGGACAAAGCGTCTGTAATATCCAGCTAGTCCAAGAAAACTCTTAATCTCAGTCACCGTCCTTGGAATTGGCCAATCTTTCACCGCCTGGACTTTGCTGGGGTCAACTGAAATTCCTTCTGCTGAAACCATGTGTCCAAGGAAGGCTATACTGTCCAACCAGAAATCACACTTGCTCCTCTTAGCATGAAGCTGCTCCTGCTGGAGAGTTTGCAACACAATCCTCAAGTGTTCTGCATGCTCCCTGTTGTTCTTTGAATAGATCAGGATGTCATCTATAAAAACAACAACAAACTGATCCAGATAGGGCGAGAACACTCGGTTCATCAAATCCATGAAAACTGCAGGGGCATTAGTGACTCCGAAAGGCATAACTAGAAACTCATAGTGGCCATAACGGGTCCTGAATGTCGTCTTCAGAATATCTCCTTTCTTTACCCTCAGCTGATGGTAACCCGACTGTAAATCCAATTTAGAGAATACTCGGGCTCCATGAAGCTGATCAAACAAATCATCAATCCTGGGTAAGGGATACTTGTTCTTGATGGTAACTTTGTTCAATTCTCTATAATCAATACAAAGCCTTTTACCACCATCCTTCTTGTTCGCCAACAGTACTGGAGCTCCCCATGGTAAAGTACTTGGCCGAATCAATCCCTTGTCTGAGTATTCCTGCAGTTGCTTCTTCAGAATCTCTAACTCTGTCGGTGCCATCCTGTACGGAGCCTTGGATATAGGAGCTGCTCCAGGAATAGTCTCAATAGAGAACTCAATCACCCTTTCTGGTGGAAGTCCTGAGATCTCAGCAAACACTCCTGGGAATTCATCCCACACTGGTACTCCCTTCTGAACCTCCGAAGTAGTCATCCGAGTCTTTCCCTTGGTAGACTTCACCTCTCCACTAAATTGGAATTCCGGCTGAAGAGGGATCCTGAAATTAATCTTCCTCTCCCTACAGTCAATCACTGCATAGTACTGACTGAGCCAGGTCATGCCTAAGATTACGTCGTACCCTCTGGTGTCTAGTACGAGCATATCTATGGCCAAGATCTTATCACAAAGTTCTACTGGACAATCAGTACAAACTCTAGAGGATATGACTACCCCATTCCCTGTACTAATCTCCCATTTGTGGTCTAATGATCTAACAGGTATAGAATGCAATGCCACAAAATGATCTGAGATATAACAGTGGGATGCGCCTGAATCGAATAGAGCGAGAACAGGTTTTGAATGAACTCTGATGTTACCTGTTATCACTTCCTCTGAAGCCTCAGCCTCTTCTGCTGTCAGATTGTAAGCCTGACCTCTACCACGCCCTGCTGCAGTCCTGGCTCCTCTCTGGACTGGGCGAACAACATGCTGTGGAGGAAGGGGAAGAGCTCTCCTCATCACTGGTCCTTGGTTCCTCTGTCCAAGTGGCCCTGGAAGTACCCTCTGTCCATTTGGTCCTTGAAGTGTTGGCACAGCTTGACCGGCTACCCCCATTCTCCTGTGTGGACATGCTTCTATGGAATGATCTCGGGATCCACACACCAAACATAGTCCATTTGCCCTACGGCAATTTTGCTGAGAATGTCCTGGTTTCTGGCAAAAGTTGCAGATAGGACCTGGTTGAGCCATCTGGTAAGGTGCTGGTCTGAATGGTTGTCTCATCTGGACCTTCGCTGCTCTGTGTGGGCCTCCTCTTCCCATTGGTGGAAACGGCCTCTTCATGGCCTGATTCCTCATCTGATTCACTTTCTTCTTCTCAAGCCCACGCTCTACCTCTCGAGCTATGGTGAGAACTTCTGAATAGGTCTTCAGTTGCTGGGGCATTAAGAAAACCTGTATATCCATCTGTAATCCCTGCTGGAATCTGCTTGCCCGCTTCTCCTCATCCGTCACCATATACGGAGCAAAGCGGCTAAGCCTGAGAAATTCCGCGGCATACTCATCCACGGATTTGTTCCACTGCTGGAGTTTGATAAACTGCTCTTCCATGTCCTTCTGAGCAGTAGCAGGGAAGAATCTACTGTAAAAACTTTGGAGAACGTGTCCCAGGTGACAGGCTTCTCCAATCTGGCCTCCTCAGCTAGCCACCAAGTTCTAGCTATGTCTTTCAGCTGAATCTTGGCGACCTCCACTTGGTTCTCCTTTGGTACTCTGGCTGCATTCAGCAAATCGGTGGTGTCCGTCAGCCATTGCTCAGCATCCAGGGGTTTCTCTTCACCCGTGAATATGGCTGGTTGTAGCCTCCTGAAATCTGAAATATTCCCCGGCCTCTGTTCCTTTGGAGTTGTCAACTCTTGCCGGAGAAGTTCCGTCTGTTGCTGCTGGTTCTCCATCATCGTCTGAATGACCCGTAGAATATCCACATTCTCTCCCGTGGGTCCATTCGATGATTGCCCGGAGTGGTTACGTCCCGTCCTTCTCTCCATACCGAGTTGGGAAAAGATAACTGGAATTTGGAAACAAATGGAAGGAGTTTAGGACACAAGGGAAGGAATCAAGAAGGAATCAAGAAGGACTCAATAACTTTGTACATTGTAGTTGGCATTAGCAAATTTCAGTAATTTGCTGCTTGATTGTACTTTAGGTTTGAGAGCCTAAGCTCTGATACCAACCTGTAACGCCCCGATCCCACGGATACGGAGACGTCACTGCGACGTATATACGTAGGTCAAAAGGTGCCCCCACGTATATACGATAAGCATAAAAGTACAACAAAGATCAGAGTATACGACAAAGCGTGGTATATTCATATGCCAACTCAAAAAGTATAAATACAAAGTTATACAGGATATGATAACCATTACACTATACAAGTGTATTGTTCTCACAACCGAGTCCAAAAGTAAAGTCTACAACATGTACACAAAATGCTCACTAGGTGGAGGAAGATCCCGTGAGTCAAAAGTGAGGAGTCTGGCACGAGGGGTCTGGGACTAATCAGCCTGCTCACTAAGATAGACTTGATCCTCTGTGGATGGCTCCACTTCGATCCAAGCCTCTGAATCTGAACATACAAATCCAAGGGAGTCAGGACCTCCCAACAATGAACAGGCTACAGCCAAATGGCTAAGAAACATGAATAAGGAAAGCTGGAACAGTATAATGAATATCGGATAACAAGTAATGAAAGCAATACAAGATAATGATGAAATGGCAATGATCCACAATTAACGACTATTATTATTATTACTTGTCTTACTGTGATATCTAGCTATGTGACCCAGCGTCCCAGCGCACATAGATCCATATCCTAGTAATACAAGGTAATTATTGGAAACAGCGGGGGTATCAACGAACTATGTTTACAGTGGGTCCCGTGCATGCCCGGGACCACGGTTCAGGGTGTTCCATTGCTTGATGACGGAACCAGCCGCAAGGCCTATCAGGAGGGACTTATGTATGCCCTTTGTCATGACAGTATTCAGGAATAGGGAGCAAGCACTCCCCTCGGTCCCCTGGAGGCCCTCAGGTTAGACCGGAATATGATTGTACAATATACCTAATGCCACTGTAAACACGAACACATATCGATATCCGCATGTTTCCCCCGACCCATATGTAAGTTGGTCCATTTTATACAAAATTCGAGTGTATCATGCTTGGTTTAAGAGATAGCATGATGAGGGGTGATATTCACTATTTAACAAGTTATGAAATGAGAAAATACAATAGCATGTCATGAAGTAACAAGTAGTGAGATCTGTCCAGTAACATATCCTGTAATACCAGTTATGAAGCATGAACAAGAATAATATGTCACACATGTATCAATGATAAGATCCAATTTCAGGAAAGAAATCAACTAAGTCAAACAGTCAGAATTAGTCGACTAGATGGAAGGGTTAGTCGACTAATAGGGGTCTTAAGTCGACTAATTGTCTGGATGAGTCGACTAAAACTGGGTTCCAGAGAGTTGGAATTCTGTTTCAGGAAAAGTTAGTCGACTATGGTGAAATGTGTAGTCGACTAACAGACACCTAAGTCGACTAATAGTGGGGCTAAGTCGACTAAAACTGTGATACAGAGAGTTGAGATTTACTTCAGGAAAAAGTAGTCGACTAGGTAAAAATAGTAGTCGACTAGTGGTCTCAAGTCGACTAATATCTAGGCTAAGTCGACTGGAGCCGAGAGTTGGTGTTTCGGGTTCAGAAAAAGGTTAGTCGACTAGGGTCAAGAGAATAGTCGACTAGGGGTCTCTAGTCGACTGGAAATCTGGTCTAGTCGACTAAAACTGTGAAATCAGAAAAGGTTAAGTTTCAACTAAGGTGGGTTAGTCGACTAGTCCCTAGGTCAAGTCGACTAATCGTGGGAAAAACAGTGACAGAACAGATTTTCTGGTGGTTGTGTTTGATGGTTTAAAAATGTGATTTTGATGTCATATGTGTACAAGATATGAAGGCACAATTACAATAGGAATTTATCAAGTCTTGGTGAGTAAAAATACTCACTAGGAATGGTTATGCGAAGCTTATACGAGTTCCGAAAGGTCGTAGTCGACGATATCACCAACTTGATCTTTGGCGATATACGATACGATCCCAAATCCAAGAGTTGTGGTTGCTTGAGAAGGAGATGAAGACCTTGGTGTTGTTTTGGAAGTAGGTGGTTGAGTTTGAGATGGAGGAGGAAATGTGAAGGTTAATTTCTTGGTGAAGTGAAGAAAAGAGAAAAGAATTGTAAAGGAAAAGATTATATAGGATTTGGATTTGTAGAGGAGATGTAATTAAGGAATTTGAGAGGGGGTTTTGTGTAAAAAGGGGAGGATGAGGTGTCTCCCTTGGCCAATCATGGCCGGCCAAAGAAGAGAGAGAGAGAGAGAAGGGCATTAATGGTAGAAGAGTGTGGAGTTTTGTGGAGTTTGTTGGAAAATTGGAAAAATTGGAATTTTTGGAAATTGGAAATCTTGTGGTTTGTGAAGGAAGGAAAGGAAAATAAGAGAAAGGAAAAAGGAAAAGAATTTATAAAATGAAGATATTTTCTTGGTCTCCAAAAATGAAAATATCGGGAACACAGATTCCTGGGTTTAAGTCTAAGATGCGGAAAACATTTCGGAAAATACCGAAATCGTCCGAAATTCAAGTATCTCGGAATGACTCGTAAATTTTACCAAAAATCAATAATAATGTATGAAGACTTATAGTGAAACCCGTTTGAAGAAATACTTTATAGTTTTAAAGCTAAAAATCCCGGAATCAGTTATCTACCGACTCCGTTGGAATTTTCATAAATTCATAAAATTCTCAGAAAAAGTATTTAGATAGAAAACAGGATTCTAAGAAATAAAGCCTAAAGGACTTTCTAGAAATTCCTAACTGTTTGGAAAATAAAAATTCGGGAATCGATCAGTGACACTGGTCGACACCGGTTTTGAAGAAATTCATTTTAATTCAGGAAAAATCCAGAAAATCATATAAAATCTAATATATTAGAAAATGATATTTGAAATTGAAATCGGTCAAATACGGAAAGTAAATCGAAAAATACGATCGAAAAGCTGAATACGCAACTAAGTACGTATTCCGGAAACGGGGTATTACACGATCATTGCTATACAATTCTGATTTGTCTCTTTCTCTACGAGTTTATTCTGATGCTAATGGGCCGATGATCCGGACACAAGCTGCTCCACCATAGACTTCTGCATTTTTCTGGGTTCCTCTCTCATTTTTGGTGTAGCAAGCATCAGAATGTTGTGTCTCGGTCCAGCACTGAGATCGAATATCATGTTATGGCTGATACAACTTTAGAGTTTCGGTGGTTACATGACCTCCTGTACGATATTGGTGTCTCTGTGGTTGATCCTATTCCCATGCACTGTGCCAATAAGAGTGTCATTGCTATCGCCTCCAAACCTGTCTTTCATAATCACACAAAACATATTGAGATCGACTATCATATTACTCGTCAGGAAAATGAAAAAGGCAAGATCGCTCTTCCCTATGTTCCTTTTGGAGCTCAGTTGGCTGATTTATTCACCAAGGCACAGACATCAACTCAGTTTCGCGAGATTTTATTCAAACTCTCGATGTTTGATTCACCTTGAGTTTGAGAGGGGGTGTTAGATACCCTTATCCAACATGTGATACATTGTATCTAGACATATATATAGACACGTGATACATTGTATCTGAACATGTATACTTTCATATAGACATGTGATATATTGTATCTAGACATGCATACTTTCTTTTATTTCACTCTCCACTTGTATATATATAGATGTAATCTCTTGGTGAATGATATACAAAAATTTCTCCTTCTCCAAATTATCAGTATCCAATAGGGAATTCTCATAAAATCTTAAATATTAACTGTACTTAATCATCTATTCTTTTCATCTTCCTGTTTACTATACAATTAATCACATCTTCCTATTTACTATACAATTAATCGCATATTCTAATTCTTGTAGGTCGAGTGTTCTTCTAATTAACTGTACGCAATATTTTTTTTCTTTTCTCAAATGAGGGTTTGGTGGAATTAAAATATGGGCTATTCGAATATCATTTTAAATTCTCTATTCACTGCATCAAAACTCGGTGACTAAAACATAGAACTAATCTTATTTGGATGCAAGAAACTTTACAACAATCTGGTGGCAATCATAGAACTCTATTAATCTCACAGTACCAAAATATTATTGTGAAAAAAATCCCATGTCTTGCTTTTATAATCTTAGAACCACAGATATATAGGAGTCGTCCTTAAAGCTTAATGAATGCTTCCCATGGACGTGGCTGTTGAATGTATCAGATTATTTCCCATTTTCATGCTTCTCAAAAGTTAAATTTTTTTTACTGCACTGTAAGTTTTTTCAAAAGCCTGCACCCATTTCACTCGATTCACAGTTGGATAGGTACTGTCACCATTGAAGCTACTGGCCTTTTCTCATCACTTTCTCCATTTGGGTTGGTTCACAAAAGCCTCTTTTTGCACTGAGTTTTGCTCTGCGCAGAGATAATGGGGGAAATATCGTCTAGTTTTTGGCTGGTAACAAGTTCAAGCTTTGAGAGCATCTTGCTTTTCTCTCTCCTTTACTCACACCCTTCCTTTTTTTCTCCTTTAAATTGTTTTCTGTCTTCTTTTCTGTGATTGTTAATGGAGTTACAGAATTGTCCCTGTCAGTTTATTCTCACATGTGGGGATGTTTCCTTTGCTTTCTCTCTCTCACGTCGTGGGGTCTATGTTCCCTTTCATCAAAGTGACGTGTGTTCGCAAGTGGAGCGCAGATATTCCACACTATATGAATATTATAAAAATATAGAGCAATATTAGAGCTAATATTGCCGAATTTGAGAGTCGATGCTTACAATATGGACACTAAAACTATCGACACATAACGATATGCGAGAGCTTAAACCTTGTACCTAACAGCATATTAATGAAAAAAGAAAGATATCCCTTTTTCTCCTCTAAATCTGAATTTGAATTCCACATTGGAGGTTTTAACTGTGGGAGAAGAAGTTAAAAATTGAGTTTTCTTACTCATTGATAAAAACAGCAGAGAAAGAGAGCAGGGAAGTAGGACATTGATCGCAGCTCCAAGTGAAACGTGCACAGACGTGCACAGAGGAGGAAACAAGCTGGGCGGTCAACCGCATATGGAGAGCGGTCGATCGCACGGTCGACCGACTCACACTGAGATTTAACAGAGAGTGGCTTTGTTTTTTGGCACAGAAAAATTGTACTAGCGGTCGACCGCACATGGAGCCGGTCAACCGCCTGGTCGACTGAGTTGCAGATTTTGGCAACTCCGAGTTGATTTCAGAGTTCTGTTTTGATGCGGATTTCGTATCTGATTTGATTTCCTTCAATTGTCTCTCTCCTCTGGCTATATAAGGAGGGTTTCTGCACCCTTATTGGGTTCGATTTTGAATCGATAGGTTGAATTGTATTGAGAGTTTTAGGGTTAGTTCATTTAATAGAATTCTACGATAAATTGCGTAGATTCTCAATTTTAATCCCGGATCAATTTGTAACCTTGTAACTTAGTAGCTTGAATAAGAATTCTCTCTCTTCTGCCTTGAGGACGTAGGCACATTGTCAAACCTCGTTAAATTATTTATTTCCCACTTTCTCTCTTTGTATTTGTGTTCGTACATATTGATTTTTAATTGTCTCGGCATTGGAGCGCTGATCTTGTTGATTGGCATGTTAGGTGAATTTCTCTGGAAGGCGCAAAAAGTGATATCAGAACTTTTCAGGTTTGGTATGGGATCGTGTGTCGATTCCGAGAGCATCATGGTCTATTCGGCGGAGATCATATGTCTATCTTGGAGCGACATTGGGAGTGTTCGTGGGATCATGTGTCGATCTCAGAATAACGTTTTGGATTGCTAGTGGGATTGGATTTGATTGAGTAGATCGCTTCGAAAACTCGTCTAAGGTTTCACTTTGAGGTAAATGTTCTATCTTTATCTATTTAGGATCTACTTCCATTTGGTTTTCCACATTGCATTAGCATCTTTTGGAGGAGATATGGCCAGGGTTAATCAGTCCATGGTGAAGACCATGAATATCCACCAATCGAAAAGCGGTATGATGAAGTTTGATGGCACGAAAAATTGAAAGGGTAAGGGAGATATTGGGAAGTCCAAAACTGGTGGTCGTGAAGATTTGAAGAAATATCAGTGTGCTTACTATAAAGAAGTACGATACTAGAAGATTGTTTGTCCACAGCTCAAGACAAAGAAGGAGTCAAAATTAGAATTCAAAATCGTAATGGCGGTTGGTAATAATTCTGACTGATCTGGTTATTCACTTTCTGTCATCCTTATTATTTGCTATTCAGATGAATCTGAGTGGATTTTTAATACGGGCGCTACCTATCATGTTTATCCCAAATGAGAGTAGTTTGCTAGTTTTGAAAGACTAGATGGAGGCTTGGTGATGTTCGACATCACACATATCAGATTGAAGGGATAGGTACAGTTTACATCAAGTTGTTTGATGGGATGATAAGAGAGTTAAAGGATGTGAGGTATGTACCTTAGTTGAAAAAAATTTGATTTCAGCTGGAGCTTTGGAGGCGCAGGGCCTAAGAGGAACTCTTGGATAAGGCATTCTCAAGATGTCTAATGGCTAATTGGTGGTTCTGAAGAGCATTTGACGCAATAACTTGTACAACTTGAGGGGTAGTGTAGTTACTGAAAATTTGACATCTTCAGAACATTTGAAAGGTGACTCTATCAGGTTATAGCAGATGAGGCTCGGACAAGTTGGTTTGAATTTCTTAGAAGCGTTGGCAAAAAGAGACTATTGAAAGGTGCATTGACCTGCGATTTGAAATTTAATGAATACTATGCTCTGGACAAAAAATGAAGGTGAAATTTGGCATTGCAGCTTACCACTCATAAGGTCTTCTTGATTTTATTCTCGTAGATATTTGGGGTCCTATTAAGACTGCATCACTTGAAGCCATCGAGACTGTCTCATTTGTTGATGATTTATCTAGGCATATTTGGGTATACCTTATGAGAGAAAGATTAAAAGTTCTAAATATATTGATGAAGTGAAAGAATATGATGAAGAAATAGACTGATAGGAAGATTAAGGTGCTTCAAATTGATAATCTTGGGGAGTACAAAGATCAATTCCTACGATTTGGTTAGAACACTGGTATTGGTATTCACTTCACAATTAGAAAACATGGGGTGGTTAAGGAGATATATCATTCCTTACAGGAGAAGTTTCGGTATTTGTTGTCTAATGTACAATTAGACAAGTCATTTTGGACCGAGACTTTAGAATATGCTAGCCATCTCATGAATAGATTATCATCAACTGCGATAGGAGGTAAACTCTATAAAATATTTGATGGTGGTGCTACTCAAGACTATGATTTGCTGCGGGTATTTGAATGTTCGCTTACTTTAGAATTAAAGATGACAAGATTAATCCGCGAGTAAAGAAGTTTGTGTCTTTTGGTCTCAAGAGGAATATGAAAGATTATAAGCTATGAACCTTAAAAACAAGAAGATAGTGTTGAGAAAGCATGTCACATTTGATGAGACTTCGTTGTTGAAGGCAATTATCTCTCAACAGGTGGAGAGACTGAAGACTAAAGATGTATCACAGCGGGGACTAAGGATGTATCCGGCAGGTGGAGACTGATGCAACTCCACCATCTCCAGTTGGTTCGATATCAGTTGAGATCTCACCGGATATGATACCGAGTGGAGATCATGTAGCTGTGATGGATACTGAACAGGTTGAAGTGTTTGCAGCAAAATGATCAAGTTGAATCCACGAAAGTGGGTGAAAAACCGTGAATCTCAACTTGATGAGTTGAACAAGCTCAAATTGAAGGTCGTTGTTCTCAATGATGGTAGTTGGAAGGAGATTTATATGACTCAGCTAGTTGATTTCGTTGCTACAGATTCGGTTCATGTTGGTTGAGCTCGTTTGGATGAATTATGTGTAGCTTAATCCCATTGGGCATGGGTATGTAGGTAGCTGTAATGGCGCAGCCGTTTGGATAAGCTGAAATTGGTTGATTCATTGTGTGTAAATTACCTAGAGGGGAGTGAATACGATATGACTATACTAAATGACAAATAATGTGGAATTAAATTTTACTTGCTAGCAACCTAACAAATACCAATCATAATACAAGAAATACTTGCAAATAAGTAAACAATATAAGTGTGCAAGTAAGTAAAGAGAGAGTAGAGTGAAGAGAGAAAGAGTAAGCAATCGCAAACACGATAATATGTTCCGAGATTCGAGCCACTGCTCTACGTCCCCGCTTTCAACACTATGAAGGATTTTCACTATGACTGATCTCACTAGATCGTCTACCGTTACAAATTCTCACTAGAACCCAATGGACTCACTAGTCCGACTCTCACGGTGTCGCAACACCAACACATAGCTTACTAGCTCACTTGAGGCCGTAACCTCTACAACTTCACATTAGAAGGAAATCAGTGATCTTTACTTGATCACAAATGGCTCACAACTATAATCCTAAAACCAAGATGAGGAGGTGATACTCTTTAGGATTGTGTAGTAGAAATAGCTTGTAAAGATGTAGAGGGAAGGCTCAATCTAAAAATCAAGAATGTGGAGTTTTGGCTCAAAAAAAAACTCTCAAGAAAAGGCTAAAACTTGACTAAATCTTCTTCTAAACTTGAAAAATCCTTTTCTAACTTCTTAAATCTTATTTTTGGGTTTTTCTACAGTCCCACTATTTATAGGGGATGAAAACATAAGGAGAAAACCCAAAAGAGTCATTGGGAAATGTAACCCCCTGATCCCTGATATACGTATCACAGTATCAGTACTCGATACGACGTATAAAGTTGATCTGACCTTCCTGGTCGTCTGATTGAGCCGATTTCAGTTTCAGATATTCTTTTTCAATATTTTAGATATTTCAGAAATTTTCTGAAATTTTTCTGGATTATTTTATAAAATCTCCGTAGTCGGTGTCGACCGATACCGAGAATCGGTTCTACGATTTTTAATTCTCAAATAGAGTTATATTTGAGAATCTGCTTTCATATTGTATCTTAAAATCATATTTTCTACGTTTGGATATTTTTGGAGATTTTTCTGAATTTATCATAAATCCGGCCAAACGATGTCGCCCGGTATCGGCAATACACTTCAGGATTTTTAACTTGCAAACCGGACTTTATTTCATGAATCCGATTTCACATTTCTCCTCCATGTAATATTTGTGAACTACTGGTATACTGATATGCTAGTACACTGAATACCGTCCTATGCACAGTTACTTCATGTTCTTACACCACTGTTATATAGATTCACCGGTATACATGCATTGATCGTTTATGTATTCCTATTACATGGATCATGGATTATATTATTACTCATGGATATTCTTATATTCTTGTTATAGTGAACATTGTTTATGTCACATGGATTATTGTTACATGAGTAGTTCGTCCTGTATTCCCGTTACATGATTATTTCCCGTTCTGATATTGATATTCCCATTACTGGACATGTGAACTGTTGATATGCGATGTGTGAAACTAAGTGCCACATGGATTCAAGATATAGAGGTCACCTCTAGAATCCCACATCTATTGTTTCTCATTTCCCGTTATCTTATTTCGTGCTATCAACAGAGCTCATGTCCTGTTATCGTGTTACATGTATCGTGTACTGTTCTTGCTCTTGATACCCTGTCTACATTAAATGTATGAAATATAAGATGGGGTTGGGGAAGACTTGACGGTTGACTAGATCTTATCGGGTAGATGTCTGGATGCATTGTTTGTCCCACTGCAGGGGACGGGGTAGTGCTAGCTACCGTCTGTTATAGCTCATGAGCTACTATTTTCCGTTATTGTTTTAGCTCATTGAGTTCCCGTTACATGTTACAGCCTTAGCGGGCTGGCCCTGTCTCAGCAGCCAGGGGTCTGTTTAAGGTCGTGATCCCGATTATGCACGGGATACACCTACCCGATAAGAGCTCCTTGACCATTGGGTTTCCAATTAACATAATAACACAGTATAAATAATAATGACATCGGGAATACTTGTTATTTGGTCACTCTCTCGTTTGGATAATGGTACTCGTATGCCATGTTCGGATGGGTTCGACTGGAGTGCGGGCTCCAGTATGAACTGCCAGTGGTATGAGACACTGGAAGAGATTGATTAAAATACCAGGTGATACTGATTGTTATTATTGTATAAATAACATGACTTGCTTGATATATATATTATTGTTTCATTGTACTTGTTACTGTTCCTGATACGTTATCCATGATCATGTTACATGTATACGTTGTTACATTACCTGGTACATGTTACACTTTCTGTTATAGCACACTACTCTATATACCATGTATCATTCGTTTCCATATATTCTTCGTGCATACACTAGGCTTATACACTCATGACACTCTAACAAGATTATTCATGTTTCACACTGACACCGTCAGGTTACTTATGGTATCCACAATCATGTCACCTGTATACCTTGTTACACGTCTTGATATTTGTTACACTCCATGTGGTAACACACTCATGTATATGTATACTCTATATTGCATATATTTTGCTTTATGTATACGTTGTCGCCTTCATTACTGTATATGCACAACACAATAGTATGGTTATGTTGCATGCTGCACATCTGCATGTTCATTTCCATCACGTCATCACTATACAACAGTATATATTATATAAAACTAGAGACTACTGTAGACATGACCCGATGATAACATGCTAGTTGATGATACCATGCTAGTAGACATGTACATATACATGATGGTATTAACATATGACATTTTATATTTCTACTGATTATTAGAATCCTATTATATGGTATCACTCATACATAAACATGTATTATATATTACTATCGTGCATGTATTACTATAGTACATATTACTGCCTCCTTCATTTTATTACTCACTAAGTCGCTTTATGACGACCCTGCGTTTGCGTGCCCAGGTTGGAGATCCGAGTTATCGTATTGTCAGCTATTTCTTTGGATTCACTTAGGAGACTCATCATCGAGACCATTCATAGGTATCTTTATGATTTATTTCTGTTATCTTATTTATCCTTATTTTCATATTTGTTATGATCACTAACCTCTTTTTGCAAGTATTCTTGTACTTATTTAATGCTGAAACTCTTGTGTATATGAAGGCTATTCCCTGTACTGAGGCTTAGCGTACGTACGTAAGGGTATCTCCGCCTGCGTATGCAAGTCACCATAATGTCTCCGTATCCGTGAGATCGGGGCATTACAGAAAAAGACCCAGAAAAAGTCAAAATATAGAATATAGCCGTTGGGAAAAAATCAGAAAGAAATCCTTCTGTCGGTCGACCGGCCGGTCGACCGCCAACGGTCGGATTTTCGACCGTTAGGGATAGCGGTCGTCCGGTCGGCCAACCGTTTTTCCCAACCAGAGAGCAAAGCTCTCTGTCGGTCAACCGGGACGGTCGACCGGACCCAACTGACAGCAAAGTTCTTGCAGTCAGTTGACCGCCCGGTCGACCCAAGTGCACATAATGCACTTTGGTGCATGTCGACCGAGCTCGGTCGACCGACAGAGTAAAGCTGCTCTACCAACGGTCCACCGACCTTGGGCCAAAAGCTTGTTATAGAAATCTATTTAAATCCAATTTTTTCCGATAAAATAAACTTTGATCTTTAAACACAAAATAAAGTTTAGGGACTTAATAGAAATCAGTGTGTGATCATGGATCAGCACAAAATAAAGTTAGAGCTATATTTTGTAAAAACACTTTTTGTAACGCCCTAATCCTGCGAGTACGGGGACGTCACTGCGACGTATATACGCAGGTCAGAGTTACCCTCACGTATTACGCTAAGCATCAGTACAGGCAAGAATCAGAGTACGGAAGCATGTGGTGCATTATACATTTCAACATATGAGTACAATTACAAAGTTATCACCAGATGTGACATAATATTACAAGAATATTACATCACCGATAGGCGCAAATGCGAGAATACAAAGGGGTATACAAGTTGAACAGTACAAAAAGAGGCTCAGAGTCATAACAAGAAAACTCTAGAGCCGAGCAGGGGGGCCTGGAAGGATGGAGCTCTGGACGGTCTGCTGGAGATCCACGCTACCGCTGCGCCACTCTGATCAGCAACTGGGAGAATTCACACGCTCCAAGCTCCAAGACCTGGACATGAGGATCCAGAGGAGTCAGAACTCCCCGACGAGTGGTGATGCGAATGTTAGGTGGCGAGCATAGATAAGCACACGTGTATCGATAAATTCGAATCATAAACATGCATTGAAAATCGTGTCGTGGGCACAATCATGCAGGAGCAAGTAGATATACAGCATATGATATCAAGCAGGGAAGACTCATAGTATGATCAGATAAGAGCAGGAGACAGGCGGGATAGAATATAAGTGAAAAGGTAGGACATGAACATGTATAGTATAATAATCATAAAACCGGAAATCCGAAGTAAAACCTGATGAATACAATTGTGGCGAAACAAGTGGTATAACCAAGTGGTAGAGCAACATAACAAGTTATCACCTTGGCATTTTATTATTATTACTCGTCCGACCCATATATCTAGGTATGTGTCCTGGTGTACATCTCAACACACATACATCCATATATAAGTAAGTCGAGGTTGGTTATTGGAAGCTGATGAAGAACTGATAGCTCCTACTTATAGTAGTTCCCGTCCGCCCGGGACACAGCCATTGGGGCCTTAAATCCCCCTAATACGCATCTTCTGGGGGCCTGAAATCCCCCTAACACGAATCGTCAGTTTTGTATTCCATTACTATAAGCAAGGCATCATACCGGCATCCATCACTTCCTCCCATTCCCCATGCAAGTTATCCTTTTTATAGCTTATTAACAATATTATCAGATTTCGGGAATGAGTAGGATCATAACTGGTCATAACATGAGTACATAACAAGCATAACTGGAGTTCATAACAAGAGATCAAGTACTACATTCCCGTAATGTGATAATCATGGGTAGGGAGGTAATCGTAACAGGTATCAGGTTCTAATCATGACAGTGACAAGAGATTGGGCAGGTGATAGGTAATAAGTCATGTCATAACAGGTGACAAGTGATAATAGATAACATAGGAGGAACATGCATCAAGTAGTAACATGTTAAGTGATACATAATGCCAATACAAGTCGACCCGACGAAATGGAGAAAATCGAATGGAGGCGAGGACACTCGCCTAAATCTTTAGAAAACACAGTGAAATCCCCAAATCTCCGGAATTCAGGAACCAACGCGTAAACGCGTTCAATATAAAGGAGGAGAGGGAATGAATCAAGAGGAGAGAGAATGGAGATGCGAGAATCGCAGACGCGGGAGTCGCGTTGCTTAGATGTTACAAACGTGGGGTTTCGAGACCCGCGTCTAAGCTATAACACGAGAAGAACGCAGACGCGAGCATGAGCTCCGCGTCACGTTGATACAAGAACGCGAAGGTCGCGTTAAGGAATCGCTTGAACGCGGGGTTTAGCTCCACGTCTCAGGCAATTAATCAACAAGAGAAAGAGAGATACAGGGGTGAGGAAAGAGGGAGGAGGGACGCAGTAATGGGAGACGCAAGGATGAATATAAAGAAAAGAAAAGAAAGAAAGAAGAAAGGAAAATGAAGAAAGAAGGAAAGAAAAGAGAAGGAAAGAAAGAAAGAAAGAAGGGGAAGTGTAATATCCCCTACCTAATAATACTATATCTCCAATCTTATTAATTGGATATACTATCAGTATTATTAATGACTAATCTATTTTGTATAAATGTATATTACGTATTAGTAATAATTATCATTGTTTCTATTATTATTTATTTGTTAATATTAATTATTATTGTTTTGTGTGGTGGTTATCGTTAATGCTATTGTTAATAATTTCTTTCATTATTCTTCTTCCTTTTTCAAGCCCAATCCTTGTAGCCCAAAACTAAGCCCATCTCTTCACTCTTCTTATTTTTTTTTTTCATTTTCTTAAGCTTATAACCCATTACAACCACTCATTATCTTTACTCTCTAACTCTAGGCCCAATTCAATTTCTTCTCCTTATCTTTTGTCATCATTTTTCCCTAAGCCTGACACCCAAGGCCCACTAACCCAACTCTCTATTCCCTATATATAAACTTATCATATGTTCCTAATCCTCCCTTAACCTTAAACCTAATCTAAACTTTTTCTCCCCAATCTCAAACCACAGCCGCCTCCTTTCTTGGCCGAACCCCCTTCCTCCTTGCGTGGGCCGAGCAGCAGCTCCCCTCTCCATTAGCCGGTCTTCTTCCCTGCCTTGCAGCCGGCGAGATCCACATCCAGCGCCCCCGTGCAAGCCCTTCCCCCTCTCACCTGAGCGCCCTCAGCTGCACCTACCAGCGTCCAAGAATGCCCCCTTGGCTGCCCTTCTCTCCGGCGAGCGCGAGATTTTCAGCCAAGCTTCCACCATGGCCGGGTTCAAACCATTGCCGAGCCCCATGTGCGTGGTTTCTTTCTTCCCTTCCATCTCTCCAGGCTACCAGCAGAGCAAGCCTCCTTGGTCACGTCAATCCCCAATGGCCGAGCCCTTTTGCGCGCCCAGGCCTCCTCTTTCGGGCTCGCGCACAACCCACGGCCACAGCACACGTCTTCTACCTTTGTGCGCATCTTGGCCGAGAGATTTATTTGTTGGTGAGGTTTCTTTCCCTCACACTTTCTACATTTTATTTGTTAATGTTTATGGGCATGTTACTATGTCAAACATGTTTGAATTCATGTATTCAATGTGTGTTTTATTGGTGTGCGGCAAATACCTTACTCCGAACCACTTTCGGGCCCTCTGTGGGATGCCGTAGATCGCCGTCGGCGAGCGCGAACGCACCCCACGCCCTTCACGGCGAGTTGCTCTATCCAACGACACCCTCCGCGACCCCGCACGCCTCCGTTGGAGCCTCCATCGGTGCGCCGCAAGATGTCCCGAGGTTAGCTTTATTTACATGTATTATGGCATTTGTGTAATAATTGGGAAGTTGATAAATGTGTATGTTTGTGTGTGTGTGCGTGAGTGCCTTGGTATTTGAATGCATGTATGTTAATAATTATTTAATATGTATAGGTATTTATAGTTAATAATAGATATTTATTAATTTAGATATTTATGCATGGTATACAATTATGCATGAATTTATTCTTTAATCATTTATGTGTATATTTAGTGATTAATAAATGGGACTTAATTAAATTGGATATGTTTGCATTAAATTAATTAATTAATGTATATGTATATTTATTAATTTGGATGCATGCATGTGTTTATGTATAATCATGTATATGTATGCATGATTTATATGCATGTGTTTCTATTCATTTGTGTAGATGGGTATATCATTTAATTAAGTGTATATACTTATATTAATATGTGTTGGCATTTATTTAAGTATGCATGTATGTATGTATATGTATACTTGTATATGCATTTTAGTTAATAACAGGTATTTATTAAATTGGACATGTATGCATGTGCATGCTTGTTTATGTACGTGTACGCGTATATGTTTGTATGCACGTGTGGTGTTTAGCGTGTATTTATAATTATTTGTATGTATTGGTTGCGTGTTACAGCATTTTGGATTTGTTTGGTGAGATCCGGACTAGCAGCCCAGGAAGGAGAACAGCGACACGGCAATCCAGAACCAGCGCAAATGACGGGCGAGCAGCGCGTTCTCCTGATCCACGCCAGGTCGTCATCGGAGACTGGCACGGTGGCCTTCCCAGTACCCTGGCTACCCCCCTATGCAGTCCAACAGCGAAGAGCGGCACCACAGCGACCGTAACGGCGACTCGCCCGGCGACGACCAGATTCCCCAATGTGAGTGTCTCTTCCTCCTTCTCTCTTTTATTAAGTGATCGCAGCTATTATTTTATATGTGATGTAATTGTTGAGTAGAATACTTAGATTACATGTTTATGTGTGGAGATCGCCGAGCATGAAGGTGGACGGTCATCTCCCGTTTATTTTACATATTGGATGTATAGGGACATGATATGCATAATTCTTGATACATGTTAGAACCCCCATGTTCATCCTATGTATATCTAGAGTATTGTTGTAGACATATCAGGATGTAGCGTGAGGGTAATTGAGATGGATATTGGTGATAATGACTTGATCTAATAGAACTTAGATACATGTATGTGTTGTGATACCGAGTATTGGATATCATGTTTGATCTTAATAGAAGTGTGAACTCTTGAGGATTCGGGAATCAGATTAATTGTTAGAGTGAGAGAGCTGAGCTTGATTATGGATATATGTTGGAATGACAATTATTATATCAGATTCTTTGATGTATAATGATACTTGACGATCATGTAACTATTGGAATATGAGTTGGTTGTCATAACTTGGGATTGGTCTGGACTTATATTATTTACATAGAATGATGATCAGTAATTAGACCTGACTTGATTAGTTGAGTATTTGAGGACATATCAGATATGACTGAATTAGTGGAGTTGTGATTTAGATTGATCTTGAGTTAGAGGTTATCCAGAATCTATGTTCCTTATATTGGAACCTGACTTGTTTTGAGATGAGATTGTCGTTGTTGGCATTTGAGATTCATTAGATGATATGTCGTTGATGTTAAGTATCAGTAGTAACTATTCTATATTGTAGTTGATCGAGGATATGTTAGATGTGATCTTACTTTATTAAAAGATTAAGGTTCTTGACGATTGGATCAGTACATGGACTATTTCAGAGTTGGACTATGATTTGGACTGAATTAGAGTTATAGAGGTCAGATGGTATATTTCCTGTAGAGGACTTTCTTAGACTTGTTATTCTTTCATTGATAATAACTTAAGTGTTGATTCATTCAGATGTTGATGTGGATATCTTACATTTGACTTGATATGTGATATCATATTGATTTTGGATTATTAGAAGTTAGAGTTCCAAGATATATCAACTGATTGGATTATAGAGTATGATGAGCTTTTGGTATAGACTCATGAGTGGACTTATTCTAGACTGCAATCCTTTGAGGATGTTTCCTATTTAATATGATTCAGTATGTGTCGACTCGATGATCTCGAGGACATACTATATGTTTCATGATTGGTTATTGATTACATCTATTGATAGAGATTGAGTTATGATGATGGTAATTTAGTCGACATCAGTGATCTTGTATTTCAGAGCTTATATGGATCTGGTAGAAATGTAAACCGGCTATTGTTATATGCAAACATATGAGATGTGACCGGTTCTAGATGAGACGGCTATTGAGTATTATCGAGTTCCACTGTTGTTGTATTGATCCATGTTACTGGAAGTTACTGGGAAATGATTGTTTGACCGTAACCACGGTACAGTTTTATTGTTCATCGTATACACGGTTACTGTTACTGTTACTGATATTGTTCACCGTGTATACGATTACTGATTGACTGTTACTGTACTGTTATTGTTACTGTCACCGTATCGTCCCAGTATTCTAGATAATATTGACTTTGACTGATTTAACTGAATTGAATAAATAATAATGTAAATGGACAACTTACACCGGGATTGGGAAAATTGATGGAGGAGACAGCGTCTGTATTTTGGGTGGACCTAGGATACAGGTTGCGCAGCCGACTGAGGGTTCCACTGCAGGGTTCCTGGGGATGACTGGCATCCCATCTGTATTGTTACTGTTCCACTGTTTTCACAGTAAGATTACTGTTACTGTTACTGTTACTGAGTACCTAGCGGTACGGCCTGGTTCAGCGCCAGGAAACTAAGGCCGTGGTCCCGGGTATGTACGGGACCCACTTAAAACATGGATAACGTCTCCAACCAATCAGTTTCAATAACTTAGGACCCTGATTGACACGTGTGGTAGGCGTAGTATGGGATGCGTCTACTGCATGCGTCAATTGGTGTTCGCTGACATAATAAATGATAATGAACTGTTAATGAATTGTGACTGACATTTATCACTTGACTGTACATTTATATCACTGTGATAGACATATAACTATAACCATGACCAGACTTGGATGCCAACCTAGTGACATGTGATAGATTACACGCCTTGACATTGATTGCATATTTACAGTTGTGTCAGTTATCTTTACCTGTATTCATGTTGTTATTATATGTGTTACTGTGCAGTTACTTATTTTGTTACTTAGTCTTTTCTATCTGTAGTTATTCTTATTATTGTTTATGCACATTGTTTTTTCTGCACGAGCTGTTTTCCCCTTTACACACACACTCATTATGGTCGCGTCCTGACAACCCTGGGTTTGCACGTCCAGCTATTGGACGATTGTTTCTAATGTACAGGTGCGTGATGAGGCGGTATGCTTTGCGAGGAGCTTGGGTCCCCTCCCTTTGATTCTGGTATACTTGCATTTTAATCTTGTTATTATTCTTTGATTCCTGTATATCACCTTGGCTTCTATTCAGCTATCATTTTCTTCCTGTTATTCATTGCTATCATGTGTAGTCTTATATGTATTATTGCAGTGATCCTTGATTATTATAGTTCTGATTATAGCTTGTTCAGGTTAATTTAGGCTTAGTGTGTATGCGTGAGGTAATTTCCTCGCGTATATACGTCGCCGACTCTCGTCGCGACTCCGCTTCAGCGTATTTTTGGGAAGCGGGGCGTGACAGGGTTTTCTTGGTATCAGAGCCTAGGTTTTCGACTTGCGATCTTGAATTTTGACTCTTGTTTCGCAAGAGAGAACCTAGATCTTACCAGTAACTTGAACGAGTTATAATTACACTGCAATATACATATACTGTCCATACCATGACATTGACTCCATTTGGAATTGATCGTTCCCGTTTCGATATACATCTCTTTAATCTTTTGATATCCCTAATTCCAACTCTTTTCTAGAGTAATCTGGGTTCCATCATGAACTCCATCCTTTTTCCGATTCTATTCTCCTGATTTTGTCTTCTGAGTTTGATCACTTCATGTTGAAGCTGGTAGCAGAAATCAGAGCGCTCAGCGGAAGCGTGGTGAAGTCTTGATGCAGTGAGAAGTGGTGTGGAAGCTTATTTGTTTCCTCCCTGTATATTTTGATTCTTTTATCATTCCTACTTTATTGAAATTTTGAGGACGAAATTTTATAAGGTGGGTGGAATGTAATATCCCCTACCTAATAATACTATATCTCCAATCTTATTAATTGGATATACTATCAGTATTATTAATGACTAATCTATTTTGTATAAATGTATATTACGTATTAGTAATAATTATCATTGTTTCTATTATTATTTATTTGTTAATATTAATTATTATTGTTTTGTGTGGTGGTTATCGTTAATGCTATTGTTAATAATTTCTTTCATTATTCTTCTTCCTTTTTCAAGCCCAATCCTTGTAGCCCAAAACTAAGCCCATCTCTTCACTCTTCTTATTTTCTTTTTATTTTCTTAAGCTTATAACCCATTACAACCACTCATTATCTTTACTCTCTAACTCTAGGCCCAATTCATTTCTTCTCCTTATCTTTTGTCATCATTTTTCCCTAAGCCTGACACCCAAGGCCCACTAACCCAACTCTCTATTCCCTATATATAAACTTATCATATGTTTCCTAATCCTCCCTTAACCCTAAACCTAATCTAAACTTTCTTTCCCCAATCTCAAACCACAACCGCCTCCTTTCTTGGCCGAACCCCCTTCCTCCTTGCGTGGGCCGAGCAGCAGCTCCCCTCTCCATTGGCCGACCTTCTTCCCTGCCTTGCAGCCGGCGAGATCACATCCAGCGCCCCCGTGCAAGCCCTTCCCCCTCTCACCTGAGCGCCCCCAGCTGCACCTACCAGCGTCCAAAAATGCCCCCTTGGCTGCCCTTCTCTCCGGCGAGCGCGAGATTTTCAGCCAAGCTTCCACCATGGCCGGGTTCAAACCATTGCCGAGCCCCATGTGCGTGGTTTCTTTCTTCCCTTCCATCTCTCCAGGCTACCAGCAGAGCAAGCCTCCTTGGTCACGTCAATCCCCAATTGGCCGAGCCCTTTTGCGCGCCCAGGCCTCCTCTTTCGGGCTCGCGCACAACCCACGGCCACAGCACACGTCTTCTACCTTTGTGCGCATCTTGGCCGAGAGATTTATTTGTTGGTGAGGTTTCTTTCCCTCACACTTTCTACATTTTATTTGTTAATGTTTATGGGCATGTTACTATGTCAAACATGTTTGAATTCATGTATTTAATGTGTGTTTTATTGGTGTGCGGCAAATACCTTACTCCGAACCACTTTCGGGCCCTCTGCGGGATGCCGTAGATCGCCGTCGGCGAGCGCGAACGCACCCCACGCCCTTCACGGCGAGTTGCTCTATCCAACGACACCCTCCGCGACCCCGCACGCCTCCGTTGGAGCCTCCATCGGTGCGCCGCAAGATGTCCCGAGGTTAGCTTTATTTACATGTATTATGGCATTTGTGTAATAATTGGGAAGTTGATAAATGTGTATGTTTGTGTGTGTGTGCGTGAGTGCCTTGGTATTTGAATGCATGTATGTTAATAATTATTTAATATGTATAGGTATTTATAGTTAATAATAGATATTTATTAATTTAGATATTTATGCATGGTATACAATTATGCATGAATTTATTCTTTAATCATTTATGTGTATATTTAGTGATTAATAAATGGGACTTAATTAAATTGATATGTTTGCATTAAATTAATTAATTAATGTATAGGTATATTTATTAATTTGGATGCATGCATGTGTTTATGTATAATCATGTATATGTATGCATGATTTATATGCATGTGTTTCTATTCATTTGTGTAGATGGGTATGTCATTTAATTAAGTGTATGTACTTATATTAATATGTGTTGGCATTTATTTAAGTATGCATGTATGTATGTATATGTATACTTGTATATGCATTTTAGTTAATAACATGTATTTAAAATTGGACATGTATGCATGTGCATGCTTGTTTATGTACGTGTACGCGTATATGTTTGTATGCACGTGTGGGTGTTTAGCGTGTATTTATAATTATTTGTATGTATTGGTTGCGTGTTACAGCATTTTGGATTTGTTTGATGAGATCCGGACCAGCAGCCCAGGAAGGAGAACAGCGACACGGCAATCCAAACCAGGGCAAATGACGGGCGAGCAGCGCGTTCTCCTGATCCACGCCAGGTCGTCATCGGAGACTGGCACGGTGGCCTTCCCCAGTACCCTGGCTACCCCCTATGCAGTCCAACAGCGAAGAGCGGCACCACAGCGACCGTAACGGCGACTCGCCCGGCGACGACCAGATTCCAATGTGAGTGTCTCTTCCTCCTTCTCTCTTTTATTAAGTGATCGCAGCTATTATTTATATGATGTAATTGTTGAGTAGAATACTTAGATTACATGTTTATGTGTGGAGATCGCCGAGCATGAAGGTGGACGGTCATCTCCCGTTTATTTACATATTGGATGTATAGGGACATGATATGCATAATTCTTGATACATGTTAGAACCCCCATGTTCATCCTATGTATATCTAGAGTATTGTTGTAGACATATCAGGATGTAGCGTGAGGGTAATTGAGATGGATATTGGTGATAATGACTTGATCTAATAGAACTTAGATACATGTATGTGTTGTGATACCGAGTATTGGGATATCATGTTTGATCTTAATAGAAGTGTGAACTCTTGAGGATTCGGGAATCAGATTAAATTGTTAGAGTGAGAGAGCTGAGCTTGATTATGGATATATGTTGGAATGACAATTATTATATCAGATTCTTTGATGTATAATGATACTTGACGATCATGTAACTATTGGAATATGAGTTGGTTGTCATAACTTGGGATTGGTGTGGACTTATATTATTTACATAGAATGATGATCAGTAATTATACCTGACTTGATTAGTTGAGTATTGAGGACATCAGATATGACTGAATTAGTGGAGTTGTGATTTAGATGATCTTGAGTTAGAGGTTATCCAGAATCTATGTTCCTATATTGGAACCTGACTTGTTTTGAGATGAGATTGTCGTTGTGGCATTTGAGATTCATTAGATGATATGTCGTTGATGTTAAGTATCAGTAGTAACTATTCTATATTGTAGTTGATCGAGGATATGTTAGATGTGATCTTACTTTATTAAAAGATTAGGGTTCTTGACGATTGGATCAGTACATGGACTATTTCAGAGTTGGACTATGATTTGGACTGAATTAGAGTTATAGAGGTCAGATGGTATATTTCTGTAGAGGACTTTCTTAGACTTTTTATTCTTTCATTGATAATAACTTAAGTGATGATTCATTCAGATGTTGATGTGGATATCTTACATTTGACTTGATATGTGATATCATATTGATTTTGGATTATAGAAGCTAGAGTTCCAAGATATATCAATGATTGGATTATAGAGTATGATGAGCTTTTGGTATAGACTCATGAGTGGACTTATTCTAGACTGCAATCCTTTGAGGATGTTCCTATTTAATATGATTCAGTATGTGTCGACTCGATGATCTCGAGGACATACTATATGTTTCATGATTGGTTATTGATTACATCTATTGATAGAGGATTGAGTTATGATGATGGTAATTTAGTCGACATCAGTGATCTTGTATTTCAGAGCTTATATGGATCTGTAGAAATGTAAACCGGCTATGTTATATGCAAACATATGAGATGTGACCGGTTCTAGATGAGACGGCTATTGAGTATTATTGAGTTCCACTGTTGTTGTATTGATCCATGTTACTGGAAGTTACTGGGAAATGATTGTTTGACCGTAACCACGGTACAGTTTATTGTTCATCGTATACACGGTTACTGTTACTGTTACTGTTACTGAATTGTTCACCGTGTATACGATTACTGATTGACTGTTACTGTACTGTTATTGTTACTGTCACCGTATCGTCCCAGTATTCTAGATAATATTGACTTTGACTGATTTAACTGAGTTGAATAAATAATAATGTAAATGAACAACTTACACCGGGATTGGGGAAATTGATGGAGGAGACAGCGTCTGTATTTTGGGTGGACCTAGGATAAAGTTGCGCAGCCGACTGAGGGTTCCACTGCAGGGTTCCTGGGGGATGACTGACATCCCATCTGTATTGTTACTGCCACTGTTTTCACAGTGAGATTACTGTTACTGTTACTGTACTGAGTACCTAGCGGTACGGCCTGGTTCAGCGCCAGGAAAACTGAGTGCCGTGGTCCCGGGTATGTACGGGACCCACCTAAAACATGGACAAGTCTCAACCAATCAGTTTCAATAACTTAGGACCCTGATTGACACGTGTGGTAGGCGTAGTATGGGATGCGTCTACTGCATGCGTCAATTGGTGTTCGCTGACATAATAAAATGATAATGAACTGTTAATGAATTGTGACTGACATTTATCACTTGACTGTACATTTATGTCACTGTGATAGACATATAAACTATAACATGACCAGACTTGGATGCTAACCTAGTGACATGTGATAGATTACACGCCTTGACATTGATTGCATATTTACAGTTGTGCCAGTTATCTTTTACCTGTATTCATGTTGTATTATATGTGTTACTGTGCAGTACTTATTTTGTTATAGTCTTTTCTATATGTAGTTATTCTTATTATTGTTTATGCACATTATTTTTTCTGCACACGCTGTTGTTTCCCCTTTACACACACACTCATTATGGTCGCGTCTTGACGACCCTGGGTTTGCACGTCCAGCTATTGGACGATTGTTTCTAATGTACAGGTGCGTGATGAGGCGGTATGCTTTGCGAGGAGCTTGGGTCCCCCCCTTTGATTCTGGTATACTTGCATTTTATTCTTGTTATTATTCTTTGATTCCTGTATATCACCTTTGGCTTCTATTCAGCTATCATTTTCTTCCTGTTAT